>JASUUJ010000066.1:0-278073 GCA_030449895.1 Citrus mangshanensis | reverse complement strand
GTGCCATGCATTACGCTATGGCCCAAGACTTTTTATGGACGGCCCGCAAAGGGGACTGTCACGCCAGGAAGTCACACTTAAAAAATTAGCCCTCAAGGCCTGGTGCCAAAACCCCCAGGAAAAATGGCTAAAATAGTCGGGTGGGCTTATAGCCTCATGGGGCGGGCGGTTCGTCCGACTGGAATGGCCCGAGACTGCGCATGCCTCGCGGTACCAAAAAAAATAGCCACGCACAGCCGCGTTTCAAAATTAGCTACCCAGGCGTCGGGAAAAGCAAACCCACCACAGAAATGGCAAAATGGCGCTATAGCCTCGATGGGGCGTGGCTTAAGTTCATTCTCCGGATTCCCAATGGCCCGAGACTCTGGCGACGCCGTGCCAAAATTGGTCACGGCGATAGTCAGCGCCCCAAAAATTTACAACAAAGGTCGGGAACAAACTCCGCAGTGGGAAAATGGCCAAAAACGAGGCTGTAGCCTTGGTGGGGGCGGCGAAGTTCGTCCACTGGACCTCGAATGGTCCGAGACTTTGTGGGCGCCTCCGTGTGCGAAAGAGGCCACGGCAGCGCGCTCCAAAAATTAGCGCCTGGCGTCGGCGCCAAAACCCCCAGCTGGCACACAAAACGAGTGGGCTATAGCCCATGGGGGCGCGCGGCTTAAGTTCGTCCATTGACCTCGAATGGCCTGACGGCGGGCTGGCCCGTATTGCAATAGGCCACGGGCACAGCCATTAAAAATTATGTACCGGTGTCGGAAGCGCCAAAACCCCAGCTGAAAATGGCCAAAACGAGTGGGCTATAGCTCTTGGCGGGGGCATGGTCTGTCCCGGGCCAGACCTCGAAATTGCCCGGACCCAGGCGGCTTCCGTGTGCTAAAATAGGCCACGTGGGCAGAGCCGCACCAAAAATTAGCACCGAAGGTCGGAGTGCAAAACCCCAGCTATGTACTGGGCAAAAATGGGTGGGCCAGGCCTGGTGGGGGGCGGGCGAGTTCTGGTCTACTGGACTGGAATGGCCCTGACACTTTTATGGGATGAAGCCCGCACAATAAAGCCAATGGCACAGCTGCTACTAAAATTAGCGCCTTCAAGGTCGGGTGCCAAAACCCCAGCGGAAAATTGCTAAAACGGGTGGGCTATAGCCTGGTGGGGGGCGCGGATCAAGTCTGGCCCGCCTCGGACTCCAGAATTGCTCAAGACTTTGTGGGTGGCCTCAGGTGCCAATAATAGAGACGCACAGCCGTATCTAAAAATTAGTACTAAGGTCAAAAGCAAAACCCCCAGCGGAAAATGGCCAAAAACGAGTGGGCTTATAGCCTTGGTGGGGGGTGTGTGGGCGAAGTTCTTCCTCCGACTCGGAATGGCCCGAAACTTTGCAGAGACTGGTGGTAAGCAAAAATAGTTACTAATACAGTCACACTAAAAATTAATAGCTACCATGCTGAGGCAAAAACCTCTGAAAAAAATGGGCAAAAATGGGTGGGCTAAAGCCTTGGTGGGGGGCGTGGTTGCTCGTCCATTGACTTCAATGGCCCGAGACTTTGGCGGGCGCCTCCGCGTGCTGCAACAGCGCCACGGCACAGCCGCGTTTGAAATTAGCTGCCTCCGGTCGGGTGCCAAAACCTACCCAGTGGAAAAATGGCTAAAAACGAGTGGGCTACAGCCCTCAGGGGGCGGCGGTCTGCTGGTCCTCCTGACTCAGAATATCGGGATTTACTGGACGGCCTCCGTAGGCCAAATTGGTCACGCATATCCGCGCCTGCAAATTAGCGCCTGAAGGTCAGTGCTAAACTCCAGCGGAAAAAAATGGCTGCAAATCGTGGAAGCAGAGCGCCTTTGGTGGGGGCGCATGAAGTTCATCCGCTGACTCGCTGGAATGGCCAGATACTTTGAGGGCGCCTCCCAGGCCAGAAATAGGCCACGGCACAGCCGCGCCCAAAATTAGCGGGCTTCGGTCGGGGGTGCTGAAACCCAGCCGAAAATGGCCAAAAACGAGTGAGCTATAGCCTTGGCGGGGTGTGGGCGAAGTTCATTCACGACTGGAATGGCCCGAGACTTTGCGGGAAGTGATTGGTGCTAAAAATAGGCCACGGGCATAGCGCGCGCCTCTGCAAATTAGCGCCCGAAGGTCGGAGTAAAACCCCAGCGAAAATGGCAAAAACGGGTGGCTATAGCCTTGGTGGTGGGGGCGTGGCGGAAGTTTGTCCACTGACTGGAATGGCTCCTAGAGACTTTGCGGGCGGCCTCCCGTGGTGACAGAGCCAGCTGGCCGGGCACAGCCACGCCAAAAATTAGCACCTGCTGGGTTGGGTTGGGGTGCCAAACCCACCAGCGAAAATGGACAAAAATGGGTGGGCTATAGCCTTGGTGGGGGCGTGGCGAGTCTGCATCCACTGGACTCGGAGGGCTCGACACTTGTGGGTGGCCTCGTGTCCCAAAATTGGTCATACGCAGTGATAGCCGCTACCAAAAATTAGTGCCTGGTCGGGGTGCCAAAACCTCTAAGCCGGAAAATGGCCAAAACAGGTGGGCTATAGCTTTGTGGGGCGGCGAAGTTCATCCGCGCCTGGCCTGAATGGTCCGAGATCAGGGTGGCCTTTTGTGTGCCTGGGGGACAGGCCAATGGCACAGTCGTGCCCACAATTAGTTCGAAGATCGGGAGCCAAAACCCCAGCGAAAAAATGGCCAAAAACGGGTGGGCTATAGCCTTGGTGGTGGGCGATGGAGTTCGTCCTCCGGACTCGTAATGGCCCGAGACTTTGCGGTAGCCCCTCAGTGGTGCTAGAAATTGGTCACGCATAGCCACGCCAAAAATTAGCGCCCGAGTGTCGTGGGGCAGGTGCCAAAACCCCAGCGGAAATGGCCAAACGGTGGGCTTATAGCCTTGGTGGGGGCGTTGGATGGTCTGGGTCTCATTGACTCCAGGAATGGCCCGAGACTCTATGGGCGGTCTCTCGTACAGCAAACTGGTCATGCGTGACAGCCGTTGCCCAAAAATTAGCGCCCGGTCGGTCAGTGCCAAACCCCCAGTGGAAAATGGCCAAAAACGTGTGGGCGAGGGCTCATAGCCTGGCGGGGGCGCATGGCGAAGTTCGTCCGCCGACCTAATGGCCCCAGTTTGCGGGCCTCCGTGGTGCCGTGGAAAACAGCCTTGGCACAGCCAGTCTAAAAATTAGCACCCAAGGTCGTGGCTGCCAAAACCCCCAGCTGAAAAAAAAAAAAGGCCAAAAACTGGTGGGCTATAGCCAGGGGGCGGTTGTTCGTCTCTGGCCCCTAATGGTCCGAGACTTCGTGGGTGGCCTCGTGTGCCTGAAAATAGGCCATGGACACAGTCGTGTCTAAAAATTAGCGCCCGTAGGTCGGGTGCCAAAACCCCACAGCCAAAATGGCTAAAAACGGGTGGGCTATAGCCTTGGTGGTGGGCGGCTGGAGAAGTCTGTCCTGGACTCAGAATGGCCTCAGAATTTGCGGGCGGCTCCGCGGTGCCAAAATAGGCAAATCTCACAGCCGCGCCCAAATTAGCGCCCAAGGCTCTGGTGCCAAAACCCCAGCTGGAAAATTAAAAATGGGGTGGGCTATAGCCTTGGTGGGGCGCGGGCGAAGTTCGTCCGCCGGATCGAATTGCTCAAGACTTTGTGTACCCAGCAAAATAGGCCACGGCACAGCCGCACTCCAAAAATTAGAATTCGGAAGGTTGCTTAAAAGCAAAACCCCCTGATGGAAAATGGGAAAAAATGGGTGGGCTAAAATCCTGTGGGGGCGCGCTAAGTTCGTCCTCCGGATTCAGAATGGCCCAGTTCTTGGGACGGCCCATGGCTGGGCGTAAAATTGGGCACGGGCACAGCCAGACTAAAAATTAGCGCCCGAAGGTCGCGGGTGCCAAAACCCCAGCCGGAAAATGGCTAAAAACGGGTGGGGGCTATACCCCTTGTGGGAAGGGCGAAGTCTGGTCCGCCTCGGACTCGAATGGCCCGAGACTATGGCGCATGTGTCCAGAGCAAGGCCAGGCCACACAGCCGCGCCTAAAATTAGCCCAAGGATCGGAGTGCAAAAACCCCAGCGGAAAATGGGCAAAAACGGGTGGCTATAGCCTCTGGTGGGGGGGCGTGGCCCGTCCGGGCCGACTCGGAATGGCTCCGACACTTTGCGGGCGGCCTCGTGCCAAAATAGGGCTACGGGCACAGCTACTCCCAAAAATTAGCGCCCCAAGGTCATGGTGCCAAACCCCCAGCGGAAAATGTCCAAAAACGGTGGCTATACCTGGTGGGGGCGCGGCCCGGTCTCATTGACCGGAATGGCCC
The DNA here is from genome assembly GCA_030449895.1 of Citrus mangshanensis. Taxonomy (NCBI): domain Eukaryota; kingdom Viridiplantae; phylum Streptophyta; class Magnoliopsida; order Sapindales; family Rutaceae; genus Citrus; species Citrus mangshanensis. The sequence continues at coordinate 273,775 of JASUUJ010000066.1, read as the reverse complement.
GAGATTTTGCGGGCGCGTCTCGTAAAGCGTGTGTCAGGCACGGGCAGAGCGCTCAAAAATTAGCGCCCAAGGTCAAGGTCGGAGTGCAAAACCTCCCCAGCGGAAAAAATCACAAAAATGGGTGGGGTATAGCTCATGGGGCGCTGTGGCGAAGTTCGTCTCGCCTTGACCTCGGAATGTCCCGAGACTGCACGCCTCCCGCCAAAGGGGATAGGCCACTGGCACAGCCCGTGTTTTAGCGCCACGAAGGTCGGGTGTCAAAACCTACCAGTGGAAAATGGCCAAAAACGAGGGCTTATAGCCTTGGTGGGGGGCGTGGCGAAGTTCGTTCCTCCGGACTCAGAATAGTCTCGAGACTTTGCGGATGGCCTGCAGCCAAAATAGGCAACGGTCACAGCCGCGCCTCAAAAAATTAGCGCCCGAAGGTCGGGTGCCAAACCAAGCGGAAAATGCCAAAACAGGTGGGCTATAGGCCTGGTGGGGGCGGGCGAAGTTCGTCCGCCCGACTCGAATTGCTCAAGACTTTGTGGGTGGCCTGTACAAAATAGCTACAACAGCCTGCATTCCAAAAATTAGCGCCCGGTCGGGTGCCAAAACCCCCAGCGGAAAATGGCCAAAAACGAGTGGGCTATAGCCTTGGGCGGTGGCGAAGTTCTTTCCTCCTGACCTCGGAATGGCCTCCAAAACTTTGCAGGCGGTCTGCAGCAAAATAGGCCACGGGCATAGCCAGGTAAATTAGCGCCCGAAGGTCGGAGGCAAAACCCCCCAGCTGAAAAATGGGCTAAAAATGGGTGGGCTATAGCCTTGGTGTGGGGCGCAACATGGTTTCGGTCTCCAGACTCCTCGTAATGGCCCGAGACTTTGCAGCGCCTCCGTCTGCCAAAAATAGGCTGACGGCACAGCCGCTCCCCAAAAATTAGCGCCTCAAGGTCGGGTGCCAAACCCCCAGCGAAAATGGGCTAAAACGTATAAAGCCCTGGTGGGCGAAGTGGTTCTGGGTCCCACTGACTGAATGGCCCGATTTTATGGATCGGCTCGTGCTGTGTGAAATAGCCACGGCACAGCTGCTCAAAAATTAGCGCTCAAGGTCGGTGCAAAACCCCAGCGAAAAATGCAAAAACGAGTGGGCTATAGCCTTGTGGGGGCGTGGCGAAGTTCATCCGCCTGGACTCGAATGGCCCGAGACTTTATGGCGGCCTCCGTGGTGCGAAAAATAGGCCACGGCACAGCCGTTGCCTAAAAATTAGCCTTCAAGGTCGGGGTGCCAAAACCACCAGTGGAAAGAAAATGCAAAAATGAGTGGGGCTATAGCTCGTGGGGGCGGTTGAAAGTTCGCCCTCCTGGACTCGAATCAGCCCAGAGACTCTTATAACGCCGTGCACAAAAAATAGGCAACGTCACAGCCACAAATTTCCAAAAATTGGGCGCTGGTTGGGTTTGGGGTGCCAAAACCCCAAATTTGAAATAAAAATTGGCTAAAAACAGGTGGGCTATAGTCTATGGCGGGGAAGTTCGTCCGCGGACTCCTGAAATTCTCCCGTGACTTTGTGGGTGACCTCTGTGTGCTGTAAATACGGCACAGCCATTATTCCAAAAAATTAGCACCTGAAGGTCGGGGTGCCAAAACCCCCCAGCTGGAAAATGGCCAAAAACGAGTGGGCAGCCTTGGTGGGGGCGCGTGGCTAAGTTCTTCCTCCGACCTCGGAATGGCCCGAAACTTGCAGGTTGCTTCTGTGCTAAAAATAGCTACTGGCATAGCCGCGCCTGAAAATTAGCGCCCGAAGGTCGGAGGCAAAACCCCCAGCGGAAAATGGGCAAAAATGGGTGGGCTATAGCCTTCCGCGGGGCGGTAAGTTCGTCTCGCTCGGACTGAATGGTTCGACACTTTGCGGGCGGCTCATGGTGAAAAAAGAAGCCACGGCATAGCCGCGCCTAAAAATTAGCCCGAAGGTCGGAGTGCAAAACCCCAGCGGAAAATGGGCAAAAAACGGTGGGCTATACCCTTGGTGGGGGCGCGATGGTTCCTGTCCGCCCGGACTCGGAATGGCCTCGACTTTTGGGCGGTGCATCCGTGGTGACAAAAAGGCTGGCACAGCGCTCCAAAATTAGCGCCCCAAGTGCCAAACCCCCAGCTGAAAAAATGTCCAAATACGTGGTGGGCTATACCCTTGGTGGGGGGCGGCGAAGTTCATCCTACCGGACTCGGAATGCAATGGCCTGGTGACTTTGCGGGCTGCGTCCGTGTGAGCAGGCAAAAATAGGCCACGGGCAGAGTCAGCCGCGCCTAAAATTAGCCTCAAGGTGAGGCAAAACCCCCAGCGGAAAATGGGCAAAAACGGGTGGGCGTAGCCATGGTGGGGGCGTGGGCGAAGTTCGTCTCCGGACTCGGAATGGTCCGAGACTTATGGCGCCTCCGAGTGCCAAAATAGGCCACGGGCACAGCCGCTCCAAAAAATTAGCTACTCAAGGTCGGGTGCCAAAACCCCAGCGGAAAATGTCCAAAAACGGCTATACCTGGTGTAAAGGGGCGTGGGGGTCTCGCCTGACTGGAATGGCCCGGGCCCCCAACTTGCAGGCGGCTTCCGTGTGTTAAAATAGGCCACGGGCATAGCTCACATCTCCAAAAATTAGCGCCAAGGTCGAGTGCAAACCCCCAGCGAAAATGGGCAAAACGTGGGTGGGCTTATAGCCTGGTGGGGGCGTGGCGAAGTTCGGTCCTATTGACCTCGGAAATGGCCCGGGAGACTTATGATGGCGTCTCTCAGGTGCCAAAATAGGCCACGGCACAGCCGTACTCCTAAAAATTAGCGCCCGACGGTCGGGTGCCAAATCCCACCAGTGGAAAAAATAAAAACGAGTGGCTATAGCCTTGGTGGGGGCGTGGGCGAAGTTCGCCCGCGTCCTGGACTCCAGAATAGCCCGGGGACTTTGCGACGGCCCGTGGGTGCCGCAAAATGTGTCACAGCCGTGATAGTCAGCCCTAAAAATTAGCGCCTGAAGTCTGGGTGCCAAAACTCCGCCAGCGGAAAATGGCTACAAAAACGTGTGGGTTATAGCCTTGGTGGGGGCGGGCGGGTGTCGTCCCGCGGACTCTCGGAATGGCCCGACACTTTGAGGCGGCTCCAGCCATAATAGGCCACGGGCACAGTCGCGCCCAAAAATTAGCGCCCGAAGGTCGGGGTGCCAAAACCCCCCAGCGGAAAATGGCCAAAAACGAGTGCCGGCTATAGCCCAGTGGGGAGTGGGCGGTTCGTCTCCGACTCGGAAGGGCCCGCACCTATAAGGCTTCCGTGTGCTGCAGCCAGGCCACGGGCATAGTCACACGGAAAAATTAGCTGCGCCCGAAGGTCGGAGTGCAAAACCTCAGCTGAAAAAAAATGGGTAAACGGTGGGCTATAGCCCTGGGGCGTGGCGAAGTTCTCCGGACTCGGAATGGCCCTTGGAGACTTTATGCGGCGGCCTCCGCGGTGCCAAAAATAGGCCACGGCACAGCTGCTCCCAAAATTAGCGTCCGAAGGTCGTGGTGCCAAAACCCCAGCGGAAAATAAAACGAGTGGGTTATAAAGCCTTGGTGGGGCATGGTCACCCTCGTACTGGACTCGGAATGGCCCGAGACTTTATGGCGGCTCTCAGGTTAAAATAGTTTATTGCATAGCCGCCCAAAAATTAGCGCCCGAAGGTCGAGGCAAAACCTCAGCTGAAAAATGGGCAAAAACTAAAGCATATGCCTGTGTGGGGCGTGTGGCGGGAGCTGTGTCTCGGACTCGGAATGGCCCGAGATTTATGCGGGCGGCCCGTGTGCCAAAATAGGTCACTGGGCACAGCCAAGACATTGCAAAATTAGCGCCCGAAGGTCGGGTGCCAAACCTCTCAAGCAGTGCTGGCTGAAAACAGGCTATGCCATGGGCGTGGCGAAGTTCCCGTCTGACCTAATGCCCCGAGACTATGGCGGTCTCCCTGTGCGCAAAATAGGCCACGGCACAGTCGCATCTAAAAATTAGCGCCCAAGGTCGTGGTGCCAAAAACCCCTGGAAAAAATGGCCAAAAACGCGCTATGGCTATAAAATTCGTGGGGGCGTATGGTTCGTCCTACCGGACTTGAATGGCCCGAATTATGGCGGCTCCGGGTGCTGAAATAGGCCACGGCACAGCCATGCCAAAATTAGCAATCAAGGCACCGGGAAAGCAAAAACCACAGCGGAAAATGGAAAAACGGTGGGCTGCCATAGCCTCGTGGGGGGCGGGCTAAGTTCATCCATTGAATCGTGAGGTCGACACTGGGTGGCCTCCGTGTGCTAAAATTGGTCACTGCACAGCGCACTTAAAAATTAGCGCCCAAGGTCAAAAGCCAAACCCCCAGCGGAAAATGAAAAATACATGGGCTATAGCCTCCTCAGCGTGGGGCGGTGAAGTTCTTCCTCCTGACTTAATGGCCCCGAGACTTTATGATGGTGCTGTGCCAAAATTGGTCACGCGTATAGTCGCAACCTAAAAATTAGCGCCCGAAGGTCGGGGTGGAAAAACCTCCATGGAAAAATGGCCAAAAACTGGCTGGCTAAAAGCCTTGGTCGGGGCTCCGGCGGTTCGGTCCGCACGGACCTCTAATGGCCCAGATTCCTTTGCGGCGGCTCCATGTAAAAGGTAAAAATAGGCCACGGCACAGCCGCCTAAAAATTAGCTCAAGGTCGTGGGTGCCAAAACCCCCCAGCGGAAAAAATGGCTAAAAATGAGCGGGCTGGCCATAGCCTCATGTGGGGGCGGGGCGGTTCGCCTCGTCGGACTGGCCCGCCAAAAACAAATTTAAGCGTCAACACCTAACTTGCCCCTTCAAGACACACAGACTTTAGCCTCCAGGATAAATAGGCCACGGCAACAGCCGTGACCCAAAATTAGCTCGCCAAGGTCGGGGTGCCAAAACCCCAGCGTGAAAATGGGCTAAAAACGCAAAGCGCTATAGCTCGTGGGCGGGCGTGGCGGTTCGTCCGACTCGGCCCGAGAATTTGCGGGCGGCCTCCATGTGCCAAAATTGTCACGCTTATAGCCACAAGAGAAAATTACACATAGGCCGAAGGTCAAAGGTGCCAAAACCCCAGCCGGAAAATGGCCAAAAACGAAGTGGCTATAGCCTTGGTGGGGGCGTGCGGCAAAGTTCATCCGGGCTGACTCAGCATTGCTCAAGACTCAGGTGGCCTCCCGTGTGCCAAAAAGCCAGGCCACGTGGAACAGCCGCACCCAAAAAATTAGCGCCGAATGTTAGTGCCAAAACCCCCAGCTGAAAATGGCCAAAATACGGGTGGGAAGCATAGCCTGGTGGGGGCGTGGGCGAAGTTCTTCCTCCGACTCGTACGCCCGAGACTTTGCGTGGCGCCTCCGTAGCTAAAATTGGTCACATGCCGCACAGCCGCCTCCCAAAATTAGCACCCAAAGGTCGGGTGCCAAACCCCCAGCGGAAAAATTCAAAAAAACATGTGGGCTAAAGCCTTGGTGGGGGCGTGGCGGTTCGTCTCACTTTGACCTGGAATGGCCCGAGACTTTGCAGGCGGCCTGGTGCCAAAATAGGCACGTGGCACAGTCAGTGCCCAAAAATTAGCGCCCGAAGGTGGGTGCGAAAACCCTACCAGCGGAAAAATGGCTAAAAACGGTGTGCTATAGCCTCGTGGGGCGTGGAGCGAAGTTCGTCCACTTGACTCTGAATGGCCCGAGACTTTGCAGGGCAGCCTCGGTGCCAAAATAGCCCACGGCACAGCCGCCTCCCAAAGCCCAGTTTCACGGTCCGTGGTGCCAAAACCCACCAGTGAAAAAAAAAAATGGCCAAAAACGGGTGGCCTATAGCCTGGTGGGGAGCGGCTTAAGTTCGTCCTCCTGACTCAGCATGGCCCGAGACTTCTTGCGGACGGCCTCCAAAGCAAAATTATCACGCCAGACAGTCAGCACCCAAAAATTAGCCCCGAAGGTCGGGTGCCAAACCTCCCCAGCCGAAAATGGCTTAAAATTGGTGGGAGCCTTGGTGGGTGGGCTAAGTTCGTCCTACTGACCTCCGGAATGGCCCGACTATGGCGGCTCCGTACCAAAATAGGCCACGGAACAGCCATGCCTGTAAAATTAGCGCCCGAAGCAAAACCCACCAGCAGAAAATGGCACAAAAACGGGTGGGCTATAGCCTTGGTGGGGGCGTGGCGAAGTTCGGCCCTGACTCAGAATGGCTGAGACTCTATGACAGCCTCCGGGTGCTGCTGCAAATATGTCAGGCGACAGTCACGCCTAAAAAAATTTGCCTCGAAGGCTGGGGTGCCAAACCCCAGCGGAAAATGGCACAAATAATGGTGGCTGATAGCCTTTGCGGGGGCGTGGCGGTTCGTCCTCCGACTCAGAATGGCCGATCATGGCGGCCTCGTGCCAATTGGCCTCTACGCAGATAGCCGCCCAAAAATTAATGCCCTAAGGTCAGGTGCCAAAACCTCACAGCGGAAAAATGGCCAAAAACGGGTGGCTATAGCCTTGGTGGGGCGTGGAAGTTCGTCCTCCGGAATCAGAATGGCCCGAGACTTGTGGGCGCCTCCCAGGTGCCAATTTACGGCAGAGCTGCGCTAAAAATTAGCGCCCGCAACAAGAAAGCAAACCCCGCGTGAGTGGAAAATGGCAAAATGAGTGGGCTAGCATCGGCGTACACACAAGCTTTTGTCCGCCGGACTGGAATGGTCCGAGATTCCTTTGTGGGGTACCTCCGTGTGCCAAAATAGGCAACGGCCACAGCCAGACTCAAAAAAATTAGCGCCCAAAGGTCGGGCAAGCAAACCCCCAGGAAAAATGGCCAAAAAGGAGTGGGCTTATACCTTGTGGGGTGGGCGAAGTTCGTCCGCCGGACTCGGAATGGCCCGAGACTTTTGCGGGCGGTCTACGTGTACAAAAAATAGGCCAATGGAACACATGGCTAAAACCAGGTTTCCAACATGCCAAACCCACCAGCAGAAAAAAATGGGCTAAAAACGGGTGGGCTATAGCCTTGGTGGGGGGCAAGTTCGCCCCTCTCGACCTTAATGGCCAGAGACGGCGGACAGCCTCCGTGGTGCCAAAATATGTCAGGCATAGTCACACTTACCCAAAATTAGCCTCGAAGGTCGGTGCCAAAACCCCCAGCGGAAAAATGGCCAAAAGACGGGTGGGCTATAGCCTTGGTGGGGGCGTGGCGAAGTCTGGTCCGGACTCAGAATGGCTCCGAGATTTGCGAAGGCGCCTGCGTGGTGGTGCCAAAATTCGTCACGTAAGGCCGCACTTGCAAAAATTAGTGCCCTAAGAACTGGGGTGCCAAAACCCTACCAGTGGAAAATGGCCAAAAACGGGTGGCCTGGTAGTCGGGCGGGCCGTCCTCCGGACTCAGATTGGCCCGAGATTTGCGTGGACGGCCTCCGTGTGTGCCAAAATTGGTCACGCCAAGATAGCCGCAGTCACATGGTCGTGGGGTCGGAAAATGGCCAAAACACGGGTGGGCTATAGCCTTGGTGGGGGCGTGGCTAAGTTCGTCCGGACTCAGGAATGGCCCGAGACTATGCGGTCGGGTCGGTGCCAAAATTGGGGTGCCCCAAAATTAGTGCCCGAAGGTCATCAAAACCCTACAGCTCCCAGCTTGAGGCTCCTCACAAGGTGGGATGTTCGTCCGGAACTGAAATTTCATCAGGAAAGCAAAAATTGGCCGCCAGAGCCGCGCCTGCTAAAATTAGCGCTCAAGGTCGGGTACCAAAATCCCGCAGGAAAATGGCCAAAACGTGGGCAATAGCCTTGGTGGGGCGTGGCGGTCTACCCGCCGACTGGAATGGCCCAGACTTAATGGCCAAAATAGGCCCGCACACACTAAAAATTATTATTCAAGGTCGGTGGCAGCGAAAAATGTACAAACGGCTATAGCCTTGCGGGGCGTGGGGCGTCTGTCTACCTGGAATGGTCCGAGACTTTGTGGGTGGCCTCCGTGGTGCCACATTTAACTCAAAATTATCGCCTTATATCAGTACCAAAACTCCCCAGGGAAAATGGGCTAAAACGAGTGGGCTATAGCTCTGGTGGGGGCGCATGAAGTTCGTCCGCTGACTCTTGCCGAGACTTTGCGGGCGCCTCCATGTGCCAAAATTACGCGCATAGCTGTTTCAAAATTAGCGTTCAAGGTCAGGGGTGCCAAAACCCCACAGCGAAAATGGCCAAAAACGGGTGGGCTATAGTCTTGGTGGGGGCGTGGCGAAGTTCGTCTCGGAATCAGAATGGCCCGAGACTTTATCGGCCTCCGTGTTAAAAAAATTGGCCACGCCAGAGCCGCGCCTAAAAATTAGCGTACCAAGGTCGGGGGTGCCAACCAGTGGAAAATGGCCAAAAACGAGGGCAATAGCCTTGGTGGGGGCGTGGCGGTTCACCGCCGGACTCTGAATGGCCCAGATTCCCTGCGGGCGTCCGTGGCTGTGCCAAAATAGCCACGGCACAGCCACCTGCAAAAATTAGCGCCCTAAGGTCGTACCAAACCCCACAGCTGGGAAAATGGCCAAAACGGGTGGGCTTATAGTCTTGTGTGGGGGCGGGCGAAGTTCGTCACTGACTCAGAATGGCCCGAGACTTTTATGGCGCCTCCGCGGTGTCAAAAATTAGCCACGCGTATATGGCCAAAAAATTAGTGCCCGATGGTCTTGAGATTTAGGTCATGCTAAAAACGCCTCACAGTTGGAAAAATGTGCCAAAATGGGTGGCTATAGTCTTGGTGGGGCGGGCGAAGTTCGTCCGGAATCAGAATGGCCCGAGATTCTTGCAGACGGTCTCCTGTGTTAAAATTGGCACGGCCAGAGCCACTAAAAAATTAGCGCCCGAAGGTCGGGTGCCAAAACCCCGCAGGGAAAATGGCTAAAAACGAGTGGCAATAGCCTGGTGAAGGGCGTGGGAAGTTCCTCGTCCGCCGGACTCCGGGAATGGCCCGAGACTCACATGGCGGCCTCGCAGTTAACAGCACGGGCACAGCCGGCATCCCAAAATTACAATACCGGGCTGGTACAAAAACCCCACCAGCGGAAAATGGCCAAAAACGGGTGGGCTATAGCCTCTTGGCGGGGGCGTGGCGAAAGCCTCCGCCCTCCGGACTAATGGCCCGACTCCTGCTGGACGGCCCGGTGGCAGCTGGGAAATTTGTACCGCGATAATAGCCTTTACCAAAAATTAGCGCTGTCAGTGTCAAAAGCAAAACCCCAGCGAAAATGGCCAAAAACATGGCTATAGCCTTGGTGGGAGGGGCGCGCTAAGTTCGCCCCTACCTTAGAATGGCGGCCTTAGACGGCCTCCGTGGGCTAAAAATTGGCTAAGGGCACAGCCAGAGCCACCAAAAATTAGGCTCAAGGTCGGGTACAAAAACCCAGCAGGAAAAATGGCCAAAAACGACGCGGTAATAAATTTCATATAGCCTGGGTGGCAAGCGGCGGCGGCCTTCGTCCGACTCGGATGGTCCGAGACTTTTGTGGGTGGCCCCGTGGTGCCAGTTTGGCCCGCTAAAAATTAGCCTTCAAGGTCGGGGTGACGTGTGGAAAAAATGGCCAAAAACGGATGTGGCTATAGCCTGGGCTGGGGCGTGGCGTGGAAGTTCGGGTCTGGCTGACCCTGGCCCGAGACGCATGGCGGCTCTGTGAATAGGGCCATGGCACAAGCCGCGACCAAAAATTAGCGCCCGAAGGCTGGGGGTGCCAAAACCCACCAGCAGAAAAATGGCTAAAAACGGGTGGCTATAGCCTTGTGCAGGGCATGGTTCGTCCTACTGACCGTAATGGCCCGAGTCTTTGCTGACGGCCTCCGTGTGCCAAAATTTGGTCACGCTGATAGTCACCAAAAATTAGCGCTCAAGGTCGCTGCCAAACTCTAAACTTTTAAAAAACGGCTGCAAAAACGTATGGTGTCTGTGACTCCGTAATGGGTGACGGAGGCGTGGCCGAAGCGTCCGGACTCCGTGAATGGAAACCAAATAATATAAACGCGGGCCTTTGGTGGACGGCCTCCGTATGTACCACACACAGCCAGACTACAAGCTCTATTCCGCTGACTCGGAAGCGAGACGCTGCCGGCTGTACCAAAATAGGCCAATGGCACAACTGTCAAGTATTGTTGGGTGCCAAAACCCCCAGCGCAAAAATGGCCAAAATCGTAGGGCTATAAAGGCGGCGGGCGGTTCGTACCGGACTCCTGGAATGGTCCGAGAAGTGGCTGTGGGTGGCCTCCGTGTGCTAAAATAGGCCACGGCCACAGCCGAACACAAAAAATTAGTACCACGCTCGAAGGTCGGGTGCCAAACCCCTGAAAAAATGGTCCTAAAAACGAGATGGTAGCCTGTGGTGGGTGTGGGTTCCGTCCGCTCGGACCTCGAATGGCCCGAGACGCGGGCGGCCCGTGGCTACCAAAAAATGGGCACAGCCGCACCCGTGTAATTTACGCCAAGGTCGGGTGCCAAAAACTCCCAGCTAGAAAAATGACCAAAAAACGGTGGCTATATGTGTGGGGCGCATGGGTTCGGTCACTGAATGGTCCTCGAATGGTCTGTGTGTAGGACGGCCACGTCCGTAAGAGTTAAATGACTAAAAAAGTGTGGACTGGTCAGCAAGACAGGCCGCCTTAAAAAAATAGTCACGCTACCAAGGTCGGGTGCCAAAACCCCCAGCGGAAAAATGGCCAAAAACGTGTGGGCTATAGCCTTTGCGGGGCGAAGTTCGCCCCGGACTCGAATCGGCCCGAATCGAGCCTCGCTGGACGCCTCCTGGCTAAAATTGGCCACGGGCACAGCCGCACTGGTAAAAATTAGCGTCTAAGGTCGGGTCAGTGCCAAAACCCCCAGCGGAAAATGGCCAAAAACGCAGCGGGTATAGCTTTGTAAGGTGGCGTTCGTCCGCCGGCGAATGGTCCGAGACTTGTGGTGGCCTCTGTGTGCCTAGGGCCACGCCACAGCTGCACCAGAAAAAATTAGCTGCCAAGGGTCGGGTGCCAAACCCCAGGAAAATGGCCAAAAACGGGTGGGCTGGTAGCCTCTGGTGGTGGCGAAGCGTGGCTGAAGTTCCCACTCGTAATGGCCTGAGAATTTCATGCTGGCCTCCGTGGTGCCAAAATTGGTCATGCCGCACAGCCGCGCCAAATTAGCGCCCGAAGGCCTAAAAATAAGCAAGGTCGGAAAAACAAAAAATTGGCCACTGGAAAAATGCCAGGTAGCAAAACGTTGTGGTGGCGTGGCGAAGTTGTCCGCCGACTCGGAATGGCCCGAGACTTTGCGGGCGCCTCAAAGCCAAAATATGCCACGGCACTCCGCAATTAGCGCCAGCCAAACTCTCCCAGCGGTGGCCATAACCCTTCGGCCTCCGTGTGCCAAAATTGTTCACGCCGTATAGCGAAACCTGCCGGAAAATGGGTTAAAACCGTGGCTATAGCCTTGCTAAGCTCGAGATGTCGCCCGTGACTAGGCCCGAATTGGGCCCGAGACTTTCGTCCTGGCGGCCTCCGGTCAGAAAGCAAAATTGGTCACGCGTATAGTCACAATGCCTAAAAATTAGCGCCCGAAGGTCAGGGTGCCAAAACCCTACAGCGAAAAATGTATGGCTAAAAAACGGGGGCCAGAAGCCTGGGCAAGTGGCATAAGTCTGCCTGGGAATCAGAATGGCCCGAGATTTTTATGCGGGCGGCTCCATGTGCTAAAAATTCACACGGCAGAGCCGCACTCCAAAAATTATTCTAAGGTCGTGGGGTGCCAAAACCCCGCAGTGGGAAAATGGCCAAAAACGAGCGGGCTTATAGCCTTGGTGGGGGCGTGGAAACGAAGTCTCACGCTGGACTCTGAATGGCCCTGAGACTTTGCGGGTGGCCTCCGTGCTGTAAATAGCCACGGGCACAGCCGGCATATCTAAAAATTAGCGCTCAAGGTCGGGGGTGCCAAAACCACCAGCGGAAATGGCCAAAACGGGTGGGCTATAGCCTTGGTGGGGCGCGGGCGAAGTTCGTCTCGCCCGGTCTCGGAATGGTCCGAGACTCTTGTGGGTGGCCTCCGTGTGCCAAATTGGTCAGCGCGCACAGTCACTAAAAAAATTAGCGCCAAGGTCGTGTTGGCAGCAAACCCCAGCGAAAAAATGGCCAAAAACGCGGTGCAGCCTGGCTGGCTGCGGATTGGCATGAGTTCGCCCTCCTGGACCTCGTAATGGCCCGAGTCTTATGACGCTCCGTGGGCTAAAATTGGCCACGGGCACAGCCGTACTAAAAATTAGCGTCCGAAGGTCGGGAAAGCAAAACCCCTGAAGCGAAAAAAATGGCCAAAAACTGTGGGGTGGGTATAGCCTTGGTGGGGGCGGGGGCGTGTCTGGGCTCGGCCTAGGAATGGTCCGAGACTTTCCCTAAGGTGGGTGGCCTCTGTGTGCCTAAAATAGGCTGGGGCGCGCCACAGCCGCACCCAAAAATTAGCGTCAAGGTCGGGGTGCCAAAACCCCCAGCTAGGAAAATGGCCAAAAAAGGGGTGGGCTATAGCCTTGGTGGTGGGCGTGGCGGTGTTCGTCCTCCGACTGAGAATGGCCCGAATTTGCGGGCGGCCTCCCAGCCAAAATTGTTCACGCGTATAGCCGCGCCTAAAAATAGCTACCAAGGTCGGAGTGCAAAACCCCTGCCGGAAAATGGGCAAAAACGGTGGGCTATAGCCTTGGTGGGGCGGGCGGGTTCGTCCCTCCGACTCAGAATGGCCCGAGACTTCATGGTGGCCTCCGTGGTGCCAAAAATAGGCCACGGGCACAGTCGTAGCCCAAAAATTAGCGCCTCAGGTCGGGTGGCAAAACCCCAAGCGGAAAATGGCTAAAAACAGGTGGGCTATAGCCTTGGTGGGGGCGTGGCGAAGTTCGTCCTCCGACCTGTGAATGGCCCGAGACTTTGCGGGCAGCCTCCGTGGTGCCAAAATTGGTCACGCACATAGCATCGCCTAAAATTAGCGCCCGAAGGTCGGGTGCCAAAACCCCCAGCGGAAAATGGCTAAAAACGTGGTGGGCTTAGCCTTGGCGGGGGCGGCGAAGTTCGTCTGCCGGACTCTGGAATGGCCCTAAACTTGCGGGCGGCTTCCTGTGCTAAAATAGGCCATGGGCATAGTCGCCCACTAAAAATTAGCGCCAAATAATGGAGTGCAAAACCTCCAGCGAAAATGGGCAAAAATGGGTGGGCTATAGCCTTGGTGGGGGCGTGGCGAAGTTCGTCCGCCTCGGACTCGGAATGGTTCGACTTGCGGGCGGCCTCCCGTGGTGCCTGTAAAATAGCCACGGCACAGTCAGCCCTAAAAATTAGCGCCAAGGTCGGGCGCCAAACCCCCAGCTGAAAAATGGCACAAAAACGAGTGGGCTATAGCCTTGGCGGCGTGGCGGTTCGTCCGACGGACTCGGAATGGCCCGAAACTTTGGCGGCCCGTGGTGTTAAAAATAGGCCACGGGCATAGCCGCCTAAAAATTAGCGCCCAAAGGTCGGAGCGCAAAAACCCCCAGCGGAAAACGGCAAAACGAATAAAATGGCAAGGCTATAGCCTTCGCGGGGGCGTGGCGAAGTTCGTCCGCCGGACCTGAATGCCCGACACTTCCCACGGGCGGCCTCCCAGTGTGCCAAAATAGGCCACGGCCACAGCCGCTCCCAAAAATTAGCGCCCAAGGTCGGGTGCCAAACCCCCCAGCTGAAAAAATGGCAAAAACGCTAGTGGGCTATATGCCTTGGCGCTGGCGGCGGTTCGTCTCACGGACTCGGAATGGCCCGAAGTTCTTGCGGGCGGCCTCCGCGTGTAGGCAAAATAGGGGCCACGGGGCACATTGCGCCTAAAAATTAGCGCCCAAGGTCGGGTGCCAAACCCACCAGTGGAAAAATGGCCAAAAAATGAGTGGGCTATAGCCTTGGTGGGCGGCGTGGGCGAAGTTCGTCCTCCGGACTCAGAATAGCCCGAGAATTGCGGACGGCCTCCGTCTGCCAAAAATTGGTCACGCGCATAGCCACACCCAAAAATTAGCGCCTGAAGGTCGGGGTGCCAAAACCCCCCAGCGGAAAAATGGCCTAAAACGCGTGGGCTAAAGCCTCGTAGCGGGGGGTGGGCGGTTCATCTACTGGACTCGGAATTGCCCGAGACTTTGAGGGCGGCCTGTGGTGCACAAAAATAGGCCATGGGCACAGCCGTCGTCCAAAAATTAGCCCCCGAAGGTCGCTGGGGCGCCAAAACCCCCAGCTGAAAAATGGCCAAAAACGAGTGGTCTATAGCTCTTGGCGGGGGGCGGGTTCGTCTCGCTCGGACTCGGAATGGCCCGAAACTTTGCGGGCGGCTTCCGTGTGTTAAAATAGGCCACGGCATAGCCGCCTAAAAATTAGCGCCCAAGGTCGGAGTGCTAAAACCCCCAGCGGAAAATGGGCAAAATGAAGTGGGCTATAGCCTTGGTGGGGGCGTGGAGAAGTTCGTCCGCTGACTCGGAATGGCCCGAGACTTTGCGGGCGGCCTCCTGGTGCCAAAATAGGCTACGGGCACAGCTGGTTCGGAAATTAGCACCCGGCCAAGTCTCGTGGGTGCCAAAAACCCCCAGCGGAAAATGGCCAAAAACGAGTGGCTATAGCCTTTGTGGGGCGTGGGCAAAGTTCGTCCGCCGACCTGACTTAATGGTCTGAGATCTATGGCGGCTTCCGTGTGCAAAAATAGGCCACTTGGACATAGACGCGCCCAAAATTAGCCGCCCAAGGTCGGAGTGCAAAAACCCCCAGCGGAAAAATGGGCAAAAAACGGGTGGGCTATAGCCTGCTGGGGCGTGGCGAAGTTCGTCCGCTACGGACTCGAATGGCCCGAGACTTACTTTATGCGGCCTCCACAAGTGTTAAAAATAGGCCACGGGCACAGCCGCGCCCAAAAATTAGCGCCCGAAGGTCGGGTGCCAAACCCCAAGCGGAAATGGCCAAAAAGCGAAGTGAGAGCATAAATTTGGGCAAGTGGATGTTCGTCCTCCGGACCTGAATGGCCCGAGACTTTCGTGGGCGGCCTCTGTGTGCTAAAAAAATAGGCCACGGGCACAGCCGCCCCAAAATGGCGCCCAACCGGGGTCGGGTGCCAAAACCCCAGCGGAAAATTGCCAAAAAAACGTGCGGGCTATGCAAAACATTGCCTGGTGGTGAAGCCGGACTGACTGAATGGCCCGATACTTTGCGTAATTTTTGGCGGCCTGCAGTTGCACAAGCAGGGCCATGGGCACAGCGCTAAAAATTAGCACCCGAAGGTCGGGTGCCAAAACCCAACAGCGAAAATGGACCAAAAACTGGTGGGCTAGGCCTTGGCGGGGGGCGTGGTGCGAAGTTCATCCGCCTCGGACTCGGAGTGGCTCGACACTTTGTGGGTGGCCTCAGGTGCCAAAATTGGTCACGCGCATAGTCGCGCGCTCAAAAATTAGCGCCCGAAGGTCGGGTGCCAAAACCACCCAGCTGGAAAATGGCCAAAAATGTGGCATAGCCTTTGGGGCGGGCGAAGTTCTTCCTCCGACTCAGAATGGCCCGAGACTTTATGGCGCTCTGCAGCTGTAAAATTTGTCACGCGCATAGCCGCAGGGAACTAAAAATTAGCGCCCGAAGGTCGTGGGGTGCCAAACCCCCAGCGGAAAATGGCCTAAAATACGGGTGGGCTAAAGCCTCGTGGGGCGCGGGTTAAGTCTGTCCGCCAGACTCTGAATGGCCCGAGACTTTGCGGGCGGCCTCCATCTGCCAAAAATAGGCCACGGGCACAGCCGATCCCAAAAATTAGCGCTCGAAGGTCGGGGTGCCAAAACCCCCCAGCGGAAAAATGGCCAAAAAACGAGTGGGCTATAGCGTTTGTGGGGGCGTGGCGGTTCCAACGGACTCGAATGGCCCGAGACTTTGTGGGCAGCCTCCGTGTGATAAAGGCCACGGCCACAGCCGCACTCCAAAATTAGCACCGAAGGTCGGGTGCCAAACCCCAGCGGAAAATGGCCAAAAACGGTGGGCTATAGCCTTGGTGGTGGGCGTGGCGAAGTTCGTCCTCCGGACTCGAATGGCCCGAGAATTTGCGGGCGGCCCGTGGTGCCAAAAATTGGTCACGCTGTGATAGCTGAGCCAAAAATTAGCTCAAGGTTGGGGTGCCAAAACCCCCAAATGAAAAATGGCCAAATACGCTGCAGCGAAGTTCTTCCTCCGCATACGTAATTGCCCGAGACTTTATGCGGGCCTGTGCTAAAATTGGTCACGCGCACAGTCGCTCCCAAAATTAGCGCTCAAGGCCTGGGGTGCCAAAACCACCCAGCTGAAAATTACAAAACATGTGGGCTAAAGCCTTGGTGGGGGCGTGGCGAAGTTCGTCCGCTCGACCTCGGAATGGCCCGAGACTTTTGCGGCGGCTCCGCTCCCAAAAATAGGCCACGGGCACAGCCGTGTCTAAAAATTAGCGCCTCAAGGTCGGGAAGCAAACCCACCAGCGGAAAATGGCCAAAACGGGTGGGCTATAGCCTTGGTGGGGGCGTGAGCGAAGTTCGGGTCTCGCTCGGACTCGGAATGGCCCGAGACTTTGTGGGCGGCCTCCGTGTGCCAAAATAGGCCACGGGCACAGCCCTCCCTAAAATTAGCGCCCGACGGTCGGGATGCCAAAACCCACCAGTGGAAAATGGCTAAAAACGGGTGGCCTATAGCCCTTGGTGGGGGCGTGGGGCGAAGTTCGTCCTCCGGACTCGTAATGGCCCGAGACTTTGGACGGCCTCCGTGTGCCAAAATTGGTCACGCGCATATTGTCACGCCCAAAAATTAGCCTCTAAGGTCGGGTGCCAAACCCCAGCGGAAAATGGCCAAAATAATGGGTGGCTATAGCCTTGGTGGGGGGCGGTTCGCTCCGGGACTCTGAATGCCCCAAGACTTTGAGTGGCGGCCTGGTGGTGCCAAAAATTGGTCACGCGCATAAAGCCGCGCCCAAAATTAGTGCCCCAAGGTCAGGGTGCCAAAACCCCACAGCGGAAAATGGCCAAAAACGGGTGGGCTATAGCCTTGGTGGGGGCGTGGCGAAGTTCGTCCGGAATCAGAATGGCCCGAGACTTTGCGGGCGGCCTCTGCTGGTGCTGAAATTAGCTGACTGGCAGAGCCGCGACCAAAAATTAGCGCCCGAAGGTCGGGTGCCAAAACCCGCGAGGGAAAAATGGCAAAAACGAGTGGGCTATAGCCTTGGTGAGGGGCGTGGGAAAGTTCATTCGGACTCGGAATAGCCCGAGACTTTGCGGGCGGCCTCCGTGGTACCAAAAATAGGCCACGGCACAGCCGCATGTTTAAAAATTAGAGCTCGAAGGTCGGGGTGCCAAAACCCCCAGTGGAAAATGGCCAAAAACGGGTGGGCTATAGCCTTGGTGGTGGGCGTGGCGAAGTTCGTCCTCCGGACTCAGAATGGCCCGAGACTTCTGCGGGCGGCCTCCGTGTGCCAAAAATTGGTCAACGCAGATAGCCGAGCTAAAAATTAGCGGCCGAAGGTCAAAAGCCAAACCCCCAGCGGAAAATGGCCAAAAACGGGTGGGCTATACCCTTGGTGGGGGCGTATGGGTTATTCCTGACTCGGAATTGCTCAAGACTTTGTGGGTGGCCTCTGTGTGCCAAAATAGGCCACGGCACAGCCGTACTCCAAAAATTAGCGCCAAGGGTGCCAAAACCCCCCAGCGGAACAATGGCCAAAATACGGGTGGGCTATAGCCTTGGTGGGGGGCATGGGCGTAGTTCTTCCTCCGGACTCAGAATTGCCCGAGACTTTGCGGGCGGCCTCCGTGTACCAAAAATTGGTCACGGCCAGAGCCGCGCCCAAAAATTAGCTCTGAAGGTCGGGTGCCAAACCCCGCAGGGAAAAATGGCAAAAACGAGTGGGCTATAGCCTTGTGGGGGCGTGGGCGTAAGTTCATTCCACCGGACTCGGAATGGCCCGAGACTTATGGGTGGCCTCCGTGTGTGCCAAAAATTGGTCACGCGAATAGCCAGCCTCCAAAAATTAGTGCCCGAAGGTCGGGTGCCAAAACCACCCAGCGGAAAATTGCCTAAAACATGTGGGCTAAAGCCTTGGTGGGGGGCGTGTTCTTCCTCTGACTCAGAATTGCCCGAGACTTTGCGGGCGGCCTCCGTGGTGCCAAAATTGGTCACGCGAATAGCCGTCCCAAAAATTAGTGCCTCAAGGTCGGGTGCCAAAACCACCCAGCGGAAAATTGCTAAAACATGGGCTAAAGCCTTGGGGGGGCGTGGGTTCGTCGCTGGACCCTCGGAATGGCCCGAGACTTTGCGGGCGGCCTCCGTGTGCCAAATAGGCCTGGGCACAGCCGTGCGTCTAAAAATTAGCCCCGAAGGTCGGGGTGCAAAACCCACCAGCGGAAAATGGCCAAAAACGGGTGGGCTATAGCCTTGGTGGGGGCGTGAGCGAAGTTCGTCCGCCGGACCTGAATGGCCCGAGACTTTGTGGGCGGCCTCCGTGCTGAAAATAGGCCACGGCACAGCCGTGCCCTAAAAATTAGCGCCCGACGGTCGGGTGCCAAACCCACCAGTGCAAAATGGCCAAAAACGGGTGGCCTATAACCTTGGTGGGGGGCGAAGTTCGCCCTCCGGACTCAGAATGGCCCGAGACTTTGCGGACGGCCTCCGTGAAAGCCAAAATTGGTCACGCGCATAGCCGCGCCCAAAAATTAGCCCTCGAAGGTCGGGTGCCAAAACACCCCAGCGGAAAATGGCCAAAATACGGGTGGGCTATAGCCTATGGGGCGTGGCGGTTCGTCCTCCGGACTCCGAATGGCCCGATACTTTGCGGACAGCCTCCGTGTGCCAAAAATTGGTCACGCGCATAGCCGCGCCTAAAAATTAGCGCCCGAAGGTCGGGGTGCCAAAACCCCCCAGCGGAAAAATGGCCAAAAAAGGTGTGGGCTATAGCCTTGGTGGGGGCGTGGCGGTTCGTCTCCGGACTCAGAATGGCCCGAGTCTTTGGCGGGCGGTCCGGTGAAAAGTTAAAATTGGCCACGGCAGAGCCGCCCCAAAAATTAGCGTCAAGGTCGGGTGCCAAAACCCCGCAGTGGAAAATGGCCAAAAACGAGTGGGCTATAGCCTTGGTGGGGGCGTGGCGAAGTTCGTCCGGCTCGGACTCGGAATGGCCCGAGACTTTGCGAAGGGCGTGCGCCTCCGTGTGCCAAAATAGGCCACGGGCACAGCCATACCTAAAAATTAGCGCCCAAGGTCGGAGTGCCAAAACCCACCAGCGAAAAATGGCCAAAAACGGGTGGGCAGTTAAGCTGGGGCGTGGCTAAGTTCGTCCTCCGGACTCAGAATGGCCCGAAGTCTTTGACGGCCTCCGTGGGCTAAAAATTGGGCCACGGGCACAGCCGCACTCAAAAATTAGCTGGTCAAGGTGCCAAAACCCCAGCGGAAAATAGCCAAAAACGGGTGGGCTATAGCCTTGCGGGCGTGGGCGGGTTCGTCCGCTCGGCCTCGGAATGGTCCGAGACTTTGTGGTGGCCTCTGCCTAAATAGCCACGCCACAGCCGCACCCAAAAATTAGCGAGGTTTCAAAACCCCAGCGGAAAATGGCCAAAAACGGGTGGGCTATAGCCTTGGTGGGCGTGGCGAAGTTCTTCCTCCGGACTTCGGAATGGCCCGAGAATTTGCGGGCGGCCTCCGCCAAAAATTGGTCACGCGTATAGCGCGCCAAAAATAGCGCCCGGGGTCGGAGTGCAAAACCCCCAGCAGAAAAATGGGCAAAAACGGTGGGCTATAGCCTTGGTGTGGGCGTAGGCGAAGTTTGTCCTTGCTGACTCGGAATGGCCCGAGACTTTGCGGGTGGCCTCCGTGTGCGAAATAGGCTACGGGCACAGCCGAGCCCAAAAATTAGCGCCCGAAGATCGGGTGCCAAAACCCCCAAGCAAAATGGCCAAAAACGGGTGGGCTATAGCCTTGGCGGGGGCCGTGGGCGAAGTTCGTCCTCCGGACTCAGAATGGCCCGAGACTTTGCGGGCGGCCTCCGTGTGCCAAAAATTGGCCACGGACAGAGCCGCGCACAAAAATTAGCGCCCGAAGGTCGGGGTGCCAAAACCCCGCCGTGGAAAAATGGCCAAAAAACGAGGGGGCTATAGCCTTGGTGGGGGGCGTGGCGAAGTTCGTCCGCTGTGGACTCGGAATGGCCCGAGACTTTGCGGGCGGCCTCCGCTGTGAATAGGCCATGGCACAGCCGCACCCAAAAATTAGCGCCTGAAGGTCGGGTGCCAAAACCCACCAGCGGAAAAATGGCCAAAAACGGGTGGGCTATAGCCTTGGTGGAGGCGCTTAAGTTCGTCCTCCGGACTCAGAATGGCCCGAGTCTTTGCGGACGGCCTCCGTGGGCTAAAAATTGGCCACGGGCACAGCCGCACTCAAAAATTAGCGTCCGAAGGTCGGGGTGCCAAAACCCCCCAGCGGAAAAATGGGCAAAAAATGGGTGGGCTAAAGCCTTGGTGGGGGGCGTGGGCGAAGTTCGCCCGCCAGACTCGGAATGGCCCGAGACTTTGCGGGCGGCCTCCGTGTGCCAAAAATAGGCCACGGCCACAGCCGCACCCAAAAATTAGCGCCGAAGGTTGGGGTGCCAAAACCCCCCAGCGGAAAAATGGCCAAAAAACGGGTGGGCTATAGCCTTGGTGGGGGGCGTGGGCGAAGTTCTACCTCCGGACTCGGAATGGCCCGAGAATTTGCGGGCGGCCTCAGCGTGCCAAAAATTGGTCACGCGTATAGCCGCGCCCAAAAAATAGCGCCCGAAGGTCGGAGTGCAAAAACCCCCCAGCGGAAAAATGGGCAAAAAACGGGTGGGCTATAGCCTTGGTGGGGCGTGGCGGTTTGTCCGCCGGACTCGAATGGCCCGAGACTTTGCGGGTGGCCTCCGTGGTGCCAAAAATAGGCCACGGGCACAGCCGAGCCTAAAAATTAGCGCCCAAGATCGGGGTGCCAAAACCCCAAGCGGAAAAATGGCCAAAAACGGTGGGCTATAGCCTTGGCGGGCGTGGGCGAGTTCGTCCTCCGGACTCAGAATGGCCCGAGACTTCTGCGGGCGGACTCCGTGTGCCAAAAATTGGCCACGGACAGAGCCGCGCCAAAAATTAGCGCCCAAGGTCGGGTGCCAAAACCCCGCAGTGGAAAAATGGCCAAAAACGCAGTGGGCTATAGCCTTGGTGGGGCGTGGGCGGTTCGTCTCGGACTCGGAATGGCCCGAGACTTTGCGGGCGGCCTCCGTGTGCCAAAAATAGGCCACGGGCACAGCCGTACCCAAAAATTAGCGCCCGAAGGTCGGGGTGCCAAAACCCACCAGCGGAAAAATGGGCAAAAAACGGGTGGGCTATAGCCTTGGTGGGGGGCGTGGGCGAAGTTCGTCCGCCGGACTCGGAATGGTCCGAGACTTTGTGGGTGGCCTCCGTGTGCCAAAAATAGGCCACAGCCACAGCCGCACTCAAAAATTAGCGCCCGAAGGTCGGGGTGCCAAAACCCCCCAGTGGAAAAATGGCCAAAAAACGAGTGGGCTATAACCTTGGTGGGGGGCGTGGGCGAAGTTCGTCCGCCGGACTCGGAATGGCCCGTGACTTTCCGGACGGCCTCCGTGTACCAAAAATAGGCCACGGGCACAGCCGTGCCCAAAAATTAGCGCCCGAAGGTCGGGGTGCCAAAACCCACCAGCAGAAAAATGGCCAAAAAACAGGTGGGCTATAGCCTTGGTGGGGGGCGTGGGTGAAGTTCGTCCTCCGGACTCAGAATGGCCCGAGACTTTGCGGACAGCCTCTGTGTGCCAAAAATTGGTCACGCGCATAGCCGCGCCCAAAAATTAGCGCCCGAAGGTCGGGGTGCCAAAACCCCCCAGCGGAAAAATGGCCAAAATACGGGTGGGCTATAGCCTTGGTGGGGGGCGTGGGCGAAGTTCGTCCTCCGGACTCAGAATGGCCCGAGACTTTGCGGGCGGCCTCCGTGTGCCAAAAATTGGTCACGCGCATAGCCGCGCCCAAAAATTAGCGCCCGAAGGTCAGGGTGCCAAAACCCCACAGCGGAAAAATGGCCAAAAAACGGGTGGGCTATAGCCTTGGTGGGGGGCGTGGGCGAAGTTCGTCCTCCGGAATCAGAATGGCCCGAGACTTTGCGGCCGGCCTCCGTGTGCCAAAAATAGGCCACGGGCAGAGCCGCGCCCAAAACTTAGCGCCCGAAGGTCGGGGTACCAAAACCCCGCAGTGGAAAAATGGCCAAAAAACTAGTGGGCTATAGCCTTGGTAGGGGGCGTGGGCGAAGTTCGTCCGCCGGACTCGGAATGGCCCGAGATTTTGCGGGCGGCCTCCATGTGCCAAAAATAGGCCACGGGCACAGCCGCTCCCAAAAATTAGCCCCCGAAGGTCGGGGTGCCAAAACCCCCCAGCGGAAAAATGGCCAAAAAACGAGTGGGCTATAGCCTTGGCGGGGGGTGTGGGCGAAGTTCGTCCGCCGGACTCGGAATGGCCCGAAACTTTGCGGGCGGCTTCCGTGTGCTAAAAATAGGCCACGGGCATAGCCGCTCCCAAAAATTAGCGCCCGAAGGTCGGAGTGCAAAAACCCCAGCGGAAAAATGGGCAAAATGGGTGGGCTAAAGCCTTGGTAGGCGTGGCGAAGTTCGTCCGCCAGACTCGGAATGGCCCGAGACTTTGCGGGCGGCCTCCGTGTGCCAAAAATAGGCCACGGGCACAGCCGCTCCCAAAAATTAGCGCCCGAAGGTCGTGGTGCCAAAACCCCCCAGCGGAAAAATGGCCAAAACGAGTGAGGCTATAGCGGGGGTGTGGGCGAAGTTCGTCCGCCAGACTCGGAATGGCCCGAAACTTTGCGGGCGGCTTCCGTGTGCTAAAAATAGGCCACGGGCATAGCCGCGCCCAAAAATTAGCCCCCGAAGGTCGGAGTGCAAAAACCCCCCAGCGGAAAAATGGGCAAAAAATGGGTGGGCTAAAGCCTTGGTGGGGGGCGCGGGCGAAGTTCGTCCGCCAGACTCGGAATGGCCCGAGACTTTACGGGCGTCCTCCGTCTGCCAAAAATAGGCCACGGGCACAGCCGCTCCCAAAAATTAGCGCCCTAAGGTCGGGGTGCCAAAACCCCCCAGCGGAAAAATGGCCAAAAAACGTGTGGGCTAAAGCCTTGGTGGGGGGCGTGGGCGAAGTTCGTCCGCCTGACTCGGAATTGCCCGAGACTTTGCGGGCGGCCTCCGTGTGCCAAAAATAGGCCACGGGCACAGCCGCTCCCAAAAATTAGCGCCCGAAGGACGTGGTGCCAAAACCCCCCAGCGGAAAAATGGCCAAAAAACATGTGGGCTATAGCCTTGGTGGGGGGCGTGGGCGAAGTTCGTCCTCCGGACTCAGAATGGCCCGAGACTTTGCGGGCAGCCTCCGTGTGCCAAAAATTGGTCACGCACATAGCCGCGCCCAAAAATTAGCGCCCGAAGGTCGGAGTTCAAAAACCCCCCAGCGGAAAAATGAGCAAAAAATGGGTGGGCTATAGCCTTGGTGGGGGGCGTGGGCGAAGTTCGTCCTCCGGACTCAGAATGGCCCGAGACTTTGCGGGCGGCCTCCGTGTGCCAAAAATTGGTCACGCGCATAGCCGCGCCCAAAAATTAGTGCCCGAAGGTCAGGGTACCAAAACCCCACAGCGGAAAAATGGCCAAAAAACGGGTGGGCTATAGCCTTGGTGGGGCGTAAGGTTCGTCCCCCGGAATCAGAATGGCCCGAGACTTTGCGGGCGCCCTCCGTGTGCCAAAAATTTGCCACGGGCAGAGCCGCGCCCAAAAATTAGCGCCCGAAGGTCGGGGTGCCAAAACGCCGCAGTGGAAAAATGGCCAAAAAACGAGTGGGCTATAGCCTTGGTGGGGGGCGTGGGCGAAGTTCGTCCGCCGGCCTCGGAATGGTCCGAGACTTTGTGGGTGGCCTCTGTGTGCCTAAAATAGGCCACGGGCACAGTCGTGCCCAAAAATTAGCGCCCGAAGGTCGGGGTGCCAAAACCCCCCAGCGGAAAAATGGCCAAAAAACGGGTGGGCTATAGCCTTGGTGGTGGGCGTGGGCGAAGTTGGTCCTCCGGACTCAGAATGGCCCGAGAATTTGCGGGCAGCCTCCGTGTGCCAAAAATAGGCAACGGTCACAGCCGCGCCCAAAAATTAGCGCCCGAAGGTTGGGGTGCCAAAACCCCCCAGCGGAAAAATGGGCAAAAAATGGGTGGGCTATAGCCTTGGTGGGGGGCGTGGGCGAAGTTCGTCCTCCGGACTCAGAATGGCCCGAGACTTTGCGGGCGGCCTCCGTGTGCCAAAAATAGGCAACGGTCACAGCCGCGCCTTAAAAATTAGCGCCCAAGGTTGGGGTGCCAAAATCCCCAGCGGAAAAATTGCCAAAAACAGGTGGGCTATAGCCTTGGTGGGGGCGCTGGCGAAGTTCGTCCACGGACTCGGAATTGCTCAAGACTTTGTGGGTGGCCTCTGTGTGCCAAAATAGGCCACGGCACAGCCGTACCAAAATTAGCGCCCGAAGGTCGGGTGCCAAAACCCCCAGCGGAAAAATGGCCAAAAACGAGTGGGCTATAGCCTTGGTGGGCGGGCGGTTCTTCCTCCGGACTCGGAATGGCCCGAAACTTTGCAGGCGGTTTCCGTGTGCTAAAAGTAGGCAAAGGGCATAGCCGCGCCCAAAAATTAGCGCCCGAAGGTCGGAGTGCAAAAACCCCCCAGCGGAAAAATGGCCAAAAAACGTGTGGGCTAAAGCCTTGGTGGGGGGAGTGGGTGAAGTTCGTCCGCCGGACTCGGAATTGCCCGAGACTTTGCGGGCGGCCTCCGTGTGCCAAAAATAGGCCACGGGCGCAGCCGCTCCCAAAAATTAGCTACTCGAAGGTCGGGTGCAAAAACCCCCCAGCGGAAAAAGGGCCAAAAAACGAGTGGGCTATAGCCTTTGTGGGGGGCGTGGGCGAAGTTCGTCCGCCGGACTCGGAATGGCCCGAGACTTTGTGGGCAGCCTCCGTGTGATAAAAATAGGCCATGGCAACAGCCGCACCCAAAAATTAGCGCCGAAGGTCGGTGTGCCAAAACCCCCCAGCGGAAAAATGGCCAAAAAACGGGTGGGCTATAGCCTTGGTGGTGGGCGTGGGCGAAGTTCGTCCTCCAGACTCAGAATGGCCCGAGAATTTGCGGGCGGCCTCCGTGTGCCAAAAATTAGTCACGCGTATAGCCGCGCCAAAAAATTAGCGGCCGAAGGTCGGGGTGCCAAAACCCCCCAGCGGAAAAATGGCCAAAAAACGGGTGGGCTATAGCCTTGGTGGGCGTGGCGGTTATTCCGGACTCGGAATTGCCTCAAGACTTTGTGGGTGGCCTCAGTGTGCCTAAAATAGGCCACGGGCACAGTCGTAAAATTAGCACCGAAGGTCGGGTGCCAAAACCCCCCAGCGGAAAAATGGCCAAAAAACGGGTGGGCTATAGCCTTGGTGGTGGGCGTGGGCGAAGTTCGTCCTCCGGACTCAGAATGGCCCGAGAATTTGCGGGCGGCCTCCGTGTGCCAAAAATAGGCAACGGTCACAGCCGCGCGCAAAAATTAGCGCCCGAAGGTCGGGGTGCCAAAACCGCCCAGCGGAAAAATTGCCAAAAAACAGGTGGGCTATAGCCTTGGTGGGGGGCGCGGGCGAAGTTCGTCCGCCGGACTCGGAATTGGTCAAGACTTTGTGGGTGGCCTCTGTGTGCCAAAAATAGGCCACAGGCACAGCCGCACCCAAAAATTAGCGCCCGAAGGTCGGGGTGCCAAAACCCCCCTGCAGAAAAATGGCCAAAAAACGAGTGGGCTATAGCCTTTGTGGGGGGCGTGGGCGAAGTTCGTCCGCCGGACTCGGAATGGCCTGAGACTTTGTGGGCAGCCTCCGTGTGATAAAAATAGGCCACGGCAACAGCCACACCCAAAAATTAGTGCCGAAGGTCGGGATGCCAAAACCCCCCAGCGGAAAAATGGCCAAAAAACGGGTGGGCTATAGCCTTGCTGGTGGGCGTGGGCGAAGTTCGTCCTCCGGACTCGGAATGGCCCGAAACTTTGCAGGCGGCTTCCGTGTGCTAAAAATAGGCCACGGGCATAGCCGCACCAAAAATTAGCACCGAAGGTCGGAGTGCAAAAACCCCCCAGCGGAAAAATGGGCAAAAAATGGGTGGGCTAAAGCCTTGGTGGGGGGCGCGGGCGAAGTTCGTCCGCCAGACTCGGAATGGCCCGAGACTTTGCGGGCGGCCTCCGTCTGCCAAAAATAGGCCACGGGCACAGCCGCTCCCAAAAATTAGCGCCCGAAGGTCGGGGTGCCAAAACCCCCCAGCGGAAAAATGGCCAAAAAACGTGTGGGCTAAAGCCTTGGTGGGGGGCGTGGGCGAAGTTCGTCCGCCGGACGTCGAATTGCCCGAGACTTTGCGGGCGGCCTCCGTGTGCCAAAAATAGGCCATGGGCACAGCCGCTCCCAAAAATTAGCGCCCGAAGGTCGGGGTGCCAAAACCCCCCAGCGGAAAAATGGCCAAAAAACGAGTGGGCTATAGCCTTTGTGGGGGGCGTGGGCGAAGTTCGTCCGCCGGACTCGGAATGGCCCGAGACTTTGTGGGCAGCCTCCGTGTGATAAAAATAGGCCATGGCAACAGCCGCACCAAAAAATTAGCGCCGAAGGTCGGGGTGCCAAAACCCCCCAGCGGAAAAATGGCCAAAAAACGGGTGGGCTATAGCCTTGGTGGTGGGCGTGGGCGAAGTTCGTCCTCCGGACTCGGAATGGCCCGAAACTTTACAGGCGGCTTCCGTGTGCTAAAAATAGGCCACGGGCATAGCCGCGCCCAAAAATTAGCGCCCGAAGGTCGGAGTGCAAAAACCCCCCAGCGGAAAAATGGGTAAAAAATGGGTGGGCTAAAGCCTTGGTGGGGGGCGCGGGCGAAGTTCGTCCGCCAGACTCGGAATGGCCCGAGACTTTGCGGACGGCCTCCGTGGGATAAAAATTGGCCACGGGCACAGCCGCACTCAAAAATTAGCGTCCGAAGGTCGGGGTGCCAAAACCCCCCAGCGGAAAAATGGCCAAAAAACGGGTGGGCTATAGCCTTGGTGGGGGGCGTGGGCGAAGTTCGTCCGCCGGCCTCGGATTGGTCCGAGACTTTGTGGGTGGCCTCTGTGTGCCTAAAATAGGCCACGGCCACAGCCGCACCCAAAAATTAGCGCCGAAGGTCGGGGTGCCAAAACCCCCCAGCGGAAAAATGGCCAAAAAACGGGTGGGCTATAGCCTTGGTGGGGGGCGTGGGCGAAGTTCTTCCTCCGGACTCAGAATGGCCCGAGAATTTGCAGGCGGCCTCCGTGTGCCAAAAATTGGTCACGCGTATAGCCGCGCCCAAAAAATAGCGCCCGAAGGTCGAAGTGTAAAAACCCCCCAGCGGAAAAATGGGCCAAAAACGGGTGGGCTATAGCCTTGGTGGGCGGCGTGGGCGAAGTTTGTCCGCCGGACTCAGAATGGCCCGAGACTTTGCGGGCGGCCTCCGTGTGCAAAAAAGAGGCCACGGGCACAGCCGAGCCCAAAAATTGGCGCCCGAAGGTCGGGGTGCCAAAACCCCCAAGCGGAAAAATGGCCAAAAAACGGGTGGGTTATAGGCTTGGTGGGGGGCGTGGGCGAAGTTCGTCCTCCGGACTCAGAATGGCCCGAGACTTTGCGGGCGGCCTCCGTGTGCCAAAAATTGACCACGGGCAGAGCCGCGCCCAAAAATTAGCGCCCGAAGGTCGGGGTGCGAAAACCCCGCAGTGGAAAAATGGCCAAAAAAGGAGTGGGCTATAGCCTTGGTGGGGGGCGTGGGCGAAGTTCGTCCTCCGGACTCAGAATGGCCCGAGTCTTTGCGGACGGCCTCCGTGTGACAAAAATTGGTCACGCGCATAGCCGCGCCCAAAAATTAGTGCCCGAAGGTCGGGGTGCCAAAACCCCCCAGCAGAAAAATGGCCAAAAAACGAGTGGGCTATAGCCTTGGTGGGGGGCGTGGGCGAAGTTCGTCCGCCGGACTCGGAATGGCCCGAGACTTTGTGGGCGGTCTCCGTGTGCCAAAAATGGGCCACGGGCACAGCCGTACCATAAAATTAGCGCCCGAAGGTCGGGGTGCCAAAACCCACCAGCGGAAAAATGGCCAAAAAACGGGTGGGCTATAGCCTTGGTGGGGGGCGTGGGCGAAGTTCGTCCGCCGGACTCGGAATGGTCCAAGACTTTGTGGGTGGCCTCCGTGTGCCAAAAATAGGCCATGGCCACAGCCGCACTCAAAAATTAGCGCCCGAAGGTCGGGGTGCCAAAACCCCCCAGTGGAAAAATGGCCAAAAAACGGGTGGGCTATAGCCTTGGTGGGCGGGCGATGGTTCGTCCTCCGGACTCAGAATGGCCCGAGTCTTTGCGGGACGGCCTCCGTGGGATAAAAATTGGCCACGGCACAGCCGCACTCAAAAATTAGCGTCCAAGGTCGGGTGCCAAAACCCCAGCGGAAAAATGGCCAAAAACGGGTGGGCTATAGCCTTGGTGGGGGCGTGGGCGAGTTCGTCCGCCTCGGCCTCGGATTGGTCCGAGACTTTGTGGGTGGCCTCTGTGTGCCTAAAATAGGCCACGGCCACAGCCGCACGCACAAAATAGCGCCGACGGTCGGGGTGCAAAAACCCACCAGCGGAAAAATGGCCAAAAAACGGGTGGGCTATAGCCTTGGTGGGGGGCGTGCTCTAAGTTCGTCCGCCTGACTCTGAATGGCCCGAGACTTTGTGGGCGGTCTCCGGTGCTAAAATGGGCCACGGCACAGCCGCATTCATAAAATTAGCCCCCGAAGGTCGGGGTGCCAAAACCCACCAGCGGAAAAATGGCCAAAAAACGGGTGGGCTATAGCCTTGGTGGGGGGCGTGGGCGAAGTTCGTCCGCCGGACTCGGAATGGTCCAAGACTTTGTGGGTGGCCTCCGTGTGCCAAAAATAGGCCATGGCCACAGCCGCACTCAAAAATTAGCGCCCGAAGGTCGGGGTGCCAAAACCCCCCAGTGGAAAAATGGCCAAAAAACGTGTGGGCTATAGCCTTGGCGGGGGGCGTTGGCGAAGTTCGTCCGCCGGACTCGGAATGGCCCGAGTCTTTGTGGGCGGCCTCCGTGTGAATAGGCCACGGCACAGCCGTCTAAAAATTAGCGCCCGAAGGTCGGGCTGCCAAAACCCACCAGCGAAAATGGCTAAAAACGGGTGGGCTATAGCCTTGGTGGGGGGCGTGGGCGAAGTTCGTCCGCCGGCCTCGGATTGGTCCGAGACTTTGTGGGTGGCCTCTGTGTGCCTAAAATAGGCCACGGCCACAGCCGCACCCAAAAAATAGCGCCCGAAGGTCGGAGTGCAAAAACCCCCCAGCGGAAAAATGGGCAAAAAACGGGTGGGCCATAGCCTTGGTGGGGGGCGTGGTTCATCCGGACTCGGAATGGCTCGAGACTTTGCGGGTGGCCTCCGTGTGCCAAAAATAGGCCACGGGCACAGCCGAGCCCAAAAATTAGCGCCCGAAGGTCGGGGTGCCAAAACCCCAAAGCGGAAAAATGGCCAAAAAACAGGTAGGCTATAGCCTTGATGGGGGGCGTGGGCGAAGTTCGTCCTCCGGACTCAGAATGGCCCGAGACTTTGCGGGCAGCCTCCGTGTGCCAAAAATTGGTCACGCACATAGCCGCGCCCAAAAATTAGAGCCCGAAGGTCGGGGTGCCAAAACCCCCCAGCGGAAAAATGGCCAAAAAATGGGTGGGCTATAGCCTTGGTGGGGGGCGTGGGCGAAGTTCTTCCTCCGGACTCGGAATGGCCCGAGAATTTGCAGGCGGCCTTCGTGTGCCAAAAATTGGTCACGCGTATAGCCGCGCCCAAAAAATAGCGCCCGAAGGTCGGAGTGCAAAAACCCCCCAGCGGAAAAATGGGCCAAAAACGGGTGGGCTATAGCCTTGGTGGGCGGCGTGGGCGAAGTTTGTCCGCCGGACTCAGAATGGCCCGAGACTTTGCGGGCGGCCTCTGTGTGCAAAAAATAGACCACGGGCTCAGCCGAGCCCAAAAATTGGCGCCCGAAGGTCGGGGTGCCAAAACCCCCAAGCGGAAAAATGGCCAAAAAACGGGTGGGTTATAGGCTTGGTGGGGGGCGTGGGCGAACTTCGTCCTCCGGACTCAGAATGGCCCGAGACTTTGCGGGCGGCCTCCGTGTGCCAAAAATTGACCACGGGCAGAGCCGCGCCCAAAAATTAGCGCCCGAAGGTCGGGGTGCGAAAACCCCGCAGTGGAAAAATGGCCAAAAAGGAGTGGGCTATAGTGGGGGTGGGCGAGTTCGGTCCGCCGGACTCGAATGGCCAGAGACTTTGCGGGCGGCCTCCGTGTGCCAATAGCCACGGGCACAGCCGTAAAAATTAGCGCCCAAGGTCGGGGTGCCAAAACCCACCAGCGGAAAAATGGCCAAAAACGGGTGGGCTATAGCCTTGGGGGCGTGGCGAAGTTCGTCCGCCGGACTCGGAATGGTCCGAGACTTTGTGGGTGGCCTTCGTGTTCCAAAAATAGGCCACGGCCACAGCCGCACTCAAAAATTAGCGCCCGAAGGTCGGGGTGCCAAAACCCCCCAGTGGAAAAATGGCCAAAAAACGAGTGGGCTATAGCCTTGGTGGGGCGCGTGGGCGAAGTTCGTCCGCCGGACTCGGAATGGCCCGAGACTTTCCGGGCGGCCTCCGTGTACCAAAAATAGGCCATGGGCACAGCCGTGCCCAAAAATTAGCGCCCGAAGGTCGGGGTGCCAAAACCCACCAGCAGAAAAATGGCCAAAAAACGGGTGGGCTATAGTCTTGGTGGGGGGCGTGGGCGAAGTTCGTCCTCCGGACTCATAATGGCCCGAGACTTTGCGGACGGCCTCCGTGTGCCAAAAATTGGTCGCGCGCATAGCCGCGCCCAAAAATTAGCGCCCGAAGGTCAGGGGTCAAAACCCCACAGCGGAAAAATGGCCAAAAAACGGGTGGGCTATAGCCTTGGTGGGGGGCGTGGGCGAACTTCGTCCTCCGGAATCAGAATGGCCCGAGACTTTGCGGGCTGCCTCCGTGTGCCAAAAATTGGCCACGGGCAGAGCCGCGCCCAAAAATTAGCGCCCGAAGGTCGGGGTGCCAAAACCCCGCAGTGGAAAAATGGCCAAAAAACGGGTGGGTTATAGGCTTGGTGGGGGGCGTGGGCGAAGTTCGTCCTCCAGACTCAGAATGGCCCTAGTCTTTGCGGACGGCCTCCGTGGTCTAAAAATTGGCCACGGGCACAGCCGCACTCAAAAATTAGCGTCCGAAGGTCGGGGTGCCAAAACCCCCCAGCGGAAAAACGGCCAAAAAACGGGTGGGCTATAGCCTTGGTGGGCGTGGCGAGTTCGTCCGGCATCGGAATGGTCCGAGACTTTGTGGGTGGCCTCTGTGTGCCTAAAATAGGCCACGGCCACAGCCGCACCCAAAAATTAGCGCCGAAGGTCGGGGTGCCAAAACCCCCCAGCGGAAAAATGGCCAAAAAACGGGTGGGCTATAGCCTTGGTGGTGGGCGTGGGCGAAGTTCGTCCTCCGGACTCAGAATGGCCCGAGAATTTGCGGGCGGCCTCCGTGTGCCAAAAATTGGTCACGCGTAAAGCCGCGCCCAAAAAATAGCGCCCGAAGGTCGGAGTGCAAAAACCCCCCAGCGGAAAAATGGGCAAAAAACGGGTGGGCCATAGCCTTGGTGGGGGGCGTGGGCGAAGTTCGTCCGCCGGACTCGGAATGGCTCGAGACTTTGCGGGTGGCCTCCGTGTGCCAAAAATAGGCCACGGGCACAGCCGAGCCCAAAAATTAGCGCCCGAAGGTCGGGGTGCCAAAACCCCAAAGCGGAAAAATGGCCAAAAAACAGGTAGGCTATAGCCTTGGTGGGGGCCGTGGGCGAAGTTCGTCCTCCGGACTCCGACTGGCCCGAGACTTTGCGGGCAGCCTCCGTGTGCCAAAAATTTGTCACGCACATAGCCGCGCCCAAAAATTAGAGCCCGAAGGTCGGGGTGCCAAAACCCCCCAGCGGAAAAATGGCCAAAAAACGTGTGGGCTATAGCCTTGGTGGGGGACGTTGGCGAAGTTCGTCCGCCGGACTCGGAATGGCCCGAGACTTTGCGGGCAGCCTCCGTGTGCCAAAAATATGTCACGCGCATAGCCGCGCCCAAAAATTAGCGCCCGAAGGTCGGGTGCCAAAACCCCCCAGTGGAAAAATGGCCAAAAAACGTGTGGGCTATAGCCTTGGCGGGGGGCGTTGGCGAAGTTCGTCCGCCGGACTCGGAATGGCCCGAGTCTTTGTGGGCGGCCTCCGTGTGCCAAAAATAGGCCACGGGCACAGCCGTGCCCAAAAATTAGCGCCCGAAGGTCGGGCTGCCAAAACCCACCAGCGGAAAAATGGCCAAAAAACGGGTGGGCTATAGCCTTGGTGGGGGGCGTGGGCGAAGTTCGTCCGCCGGCCTCGGAATGGTCCGAGACTTTGTGGGTGGCCTCTGTGTGCCTAAAATAGGCAACGGGCACAGTCGTTCCCAAAAATTAGCACCCAAAGGTCGGGGTGCGAAAACCCCCCAGCGGAAAAATGGCCAAAAAACAGGTGGGCTATCGCCTTGGTGGTGGGCGTGGGCGAAGTTCGTCCTCCGGACTCAGAATGGCCCGAGAATTTGCGGGCGGCCTCCGTGTGCCAAAAATAGGCAACGGTCACAGCCGCGCCCAAAAATTAGCGCCCGAAGGTCGGGGTGCCAAAACCCCCCAGCGGAAAAATTGCCAAAAAACAGGTGGGCTATAGCCTTGGTGGGGGGCGCGGGCGAAGTTCGTCCGCCGGAATCGGAATTGCTCAAGACTTTGTGGGTGGCCTCTGTGTGCCAAAAATAGGCCACGGGCACAGCCTCACCCAAAAATTAGCGCCCGAAGGTCGGGGTGCCAAAACCCCCCAGCGGAAAAATGGCCAAAAAACGAGTGGGCTATAGCCTTGGTGGGGGGCGTGGGCGAAGTTCGTCCGCCGGACTCGGAATGGCCCGAGACATTGCGGGCTGCGTCCGTGTGCTAAAAATAGGCCACGGGCAGAGCCGCGCCCAAAAATTAGCGCCCGAAGGTTGGAGTGCAAAAACCCCCCAGCGGAAAAATGGGATAAAAACAGGTGGGCTATAGCCTTGGTGGGGGGCGTGGGCGAAGTTCGTCCGCCGGACTCGGAATGGCCCGAGACTTTGCGGGCGGCCTCCGTGTGCCAAAAATAGGCCACGGGCACAGCCGTGCCCAAAAATTAGCGCCCGAAGGTTGGGGTGCCAAAACCCACCAGTGGAAAAATGGCCAAAAAACGAGTGGGCTATAGCCTTGGTGGGGGGCGTGGGCGAAGTTCGTCCTCCGGACTCAGAATAGCCCGAGACTTTGCGGATGGCCTCCGTGTGCCAAAAATAGGCAACGGTCACAGCCGCGCCCAAAAATTAGCGCCCGAAGGTCGGGGTGCCAAAACCCCCCAGCGGAAAAATTGCCAAAAAACAGGTGGGCTATAGCCTTGGTGGGGGGCGCGGGCGAAGTTCGTCCGCCGGACTCGGAATTGCTCAAGACTTTGTGGGTGGCCTCTGTGTGCCAAAAATAGGCCACGGGCACAGCCGCACCCAAAAATTAGCGCCCGAAGGTCGGGGTGCCAAAACCCCCCAGCAGAAAAATGGCCAAAAAACGAGTGGGCTATAGCCTTGGTGGGGGGTGTGGGCGAAGTTCTTCCTCCGGACTCGGAATGGCGCGAAACTTTGCAGGCGGCTTACGTGTGCTAAAAATAGGCCACGGGCATAGCCGCGCCCAAAAATTAGCGCCCGAAGGTCGGAGTGCAAAAACCCCCCAGCGGAAAAATGGGCAAAAAATGGGTGGGCTATAGCCTTGGCGGGGGGCGCGGGCGAAGTCCGTCCGCCAGACTCGGAATGGCCCGAGACTTTGCGGGCGGCCTCCTTCTGCCAAAAATAGGCCACGGGCACAGCCGCTCCCAAAAATTAGCACCCGAAGGTCGGGGTGCCAAAACCCCCCAGCGGAAAAATGGCCAAAAAACATGTGGGCTAAAGCCTTGGTGGGGGGCGTGGGCGAAGTTCGTCCGCCGGACTCGGAATGGCCCGGGACTTTGCGGGCGGCCTCCGTGTGCCAAAAATAGGCCACGGGCACAGCTGCTCCCAAAAATTAGTGCCCGAAGGTCGTGGTGCCAAAACCCCCCAGCGGAAAAATGGCCAAAAAACGAGTGGGCTATAGCCTTGGTGGGGGGCGTGGGCGAAGTTCGTCCGCCGGACTCGGAATGGCCCGAGACTTTGCGGGCGGCCTCCGTGTGCCAAAAATAGGCCATGGGCACAGCCGTGCCTAAAAATTAGCGCCCGAAGGTCGGGGTGCCAAAACCCACCAGTGGAAAAATGGCCAAAAAACGAGTGGGCTATAGCCTTGGTGGGGGGCGTGGGCGAAGTTCGTCCTCCGGACTCAGAATAGCCCGAGAATTTGCGGACGGCCTCCGTGTGCCAAAAATAGGCAACGGTCACAGCCGCGCCCAAAAATTAGCTCCCGAAGGTCGGGGTGCCAAAACCCCCCAGCGGAAAAATTGCCAAAAAACAGGTGGGCTATAGCCTTGGTGGGGGGCGCGGGCGAAGTTCGTCCGCCGGACTCGGAATTGCTCAAGACTTTGTGGGTGGCCTCTGTGTGCCAAAAATAGGCCACGGGCACAGCCGCACCCAAAAATTAGCGCCCGAAGGTCGGGGTGCCAAAACCCCCCAGCGGAAAAATTGCCAAAAAACGAGTGGGCTATAGCCTTGGTGGGGGGCGTGGGCGAAGTTCTTCCTCCGGACTCGGAATGGCCCGAAACTTTGTAGGCGGCTTCCGTGTGCTAAAAATAGGCCACGGGCATAGCCGTGCCCAAAAATTAGCGCCCGAAGGTCGGAGTGAAAAAACCCCCCAGCGGAAAAATGGGCAAAAAATGGGTGGGCTATAGCCTTGGTGGGGGGCGCGGGCGAAGTTCGTCCGCCAGACTCGGAATGGCCCGAGACTTTGCGGGCGGCCTCCTTCTGCCAAAAATAGGCCACGGGCACAGCCGCTCCCAAAAATTAGCACCCGAAGGTCGGGGTGCCAAAACCCCCCAGCGGAAAAATGGGCAAAAAATGGGTGGGCTATAGCCTTGGCGGGGGGCGCGGGCGAAGTCCGTCCGCCAGACTCGGAATGGCCCGAGACTTTGCGGGCGGCCTCCTTCTGCCAAAAATAGGCCACGGGCACAGCCGCTCCCAAAAATTAGCACCCGAAGGTCGGGGTGCCAAAACCCCCCAGCAGAAAAATGGCCAAAAAACGAGTGGGCTATAGCCTTGGTGGGGGGTGTGGGCGAAGTTCGTCCGCCGGACTCGGAATGGCGCGAAACTTTGCAGGCGGCTTACGTGTGCTAAAAATAGGCCACGGGCATAGCCGCGCCCAAAAATTAGCGCCCGAAGGTCGGAGTGCAAAAACCCCCCAGCGGAAAAATGGGCAAAAAATGGGTGGGCTATAGCCTTGGCGGGGGGCGCGGGCGAAGTCCGTCCGCCAGACTCGGAATGGCCCGAGACTTTGCGGGCGGCCTCCTTCTGCCAAAAATAGGCCACGGGCACAGCCGCTCCCAAAAATTAGCACCCGAAGGTCGGGGTGCCAAAACCCCCCAGCGGAAAAATGGCCAAAAAACATGTGGGCTAAAGCCTTGGTGGGGGGCGTGGGCGAAG
The DNA here is from genome assembly GCA_030449895.1 of Citrus mangshanensis. Taxonomy (NCBI): domain Eukaryota; kingdom Viridiplantae; phylum Streptophyta; class Magnoliopsida; order Sapindales; family Rutaceae; genus Citrus; species Citrus mangshanensis. The sequence continues at coordinate 238,052 of JASUUJ010000066.1, read as the reverse complement.
TTCGTCCGCCGGACTCGGAATGGCCCGGGACTTTGCGGGCGGCCTCCGTGTGCCAAAAATAGGCCACGGGCATAACTGCTCCCAAAAATTAGTGCCCGAAGGTCGTGGTGCCAAAACCCCCCTGCGGAAAAATGGCCAAAAAACGAGTGGGCTATAGCCTTGGTGGGGGGCGTGGGCGAGGTTCGTCCGCCGGACTCGGAATGGCCCGAGACTTTGCGGGCGGCCTCCGTGTGCCAAAAATAGGCCACGGGCACAGCCGTGCCTAAAAATTAGCGCCCGAAGGTCGGGGTGCCAAAACCCACCAGTGGAAAAATGGCCAAAAAACGAGTGGGCTATAGCCTTGGTGGGGGGCATGGGCGAAGTTCTTCCTCCGGACTCGGAATGGCCCAAAACTTTGCAGGCGGCTTCCGTGTGCTAAAAATAGGCCACGGGCATAGCCGCGCCCAAAAATTAGCGCCCGAAGGTCGGAGTGCAAAAACCCCCCAGCGGAAAAATGGGCAAAAAATGGGTGGGCTATAGCCTTGGCGGGGGGCGTGGGCGAAGTTCGTCCGCCGGACTCGGAATGGCCCGACACTTTGCGGGCAGCTTCCGTGTGCTAAAAATAGGCCACGGGCATAGCCGCGCCCAAAAATTAGCGCCCGAAGGTCGGAGTGCAAAAACCCCCCAGCGGAAAAATGGGCAAAAAACTGGTGGGCTATAGCCTTGGTGGGGGGCATGGGCGAAGTTCTTCCTCCGGACTCGGAATGGCCCAAAACTTTGCAGGCGGCTTCCGTGTGCTAAAAATAGGCCACGGGCATAGCCGCGCCCAAAAATTAGCGCCCGAAGGTCGGAGTGCAAAAACCCCCCAGCGGAAAAATGGGCAAAAAATGGGTGGGCTATAGCCTTGGCGGGGGGCGTGGGCGAAGTTCGTCCGCCGGACTCGGAATGGCCCGACACTTTGCGGGCAGCTTCCGTGTGCCAAAAATAGGCCACGGGCACAGCCGCTCCCAAAAATTAGCACCCGAAGGTTGTGGTGCCAAAACCCCCCAGCGGAAAAATCTCCAAAAAACGGGTGGGCTATACCCTTGGTGGGGGGCGTGGGCGAAGTTCGTCCGCCGGACTCGGAATGGCCCGAGACTTTGCGGGCTGCGTCCCTGTGCTAAAAATAGGCCACGGGCAGAGCCGCGCCCAAAAATTAGCGCCCGAAGGTCGGAGTGCAAAAACCCCCCAGCGGAAAAATGGGCAAAAAACGGGTGGGCTATAGCCTTGGTGGGGGGCGTGGGCGAAGTTCGTCCGCCGGACTCGGAATGGCCCGACACTTTGCGGGCAGCTTCCGTGTGCTAAAAATAGGCCACGGGCATAGCCGCGCCCAAAAATTAGCGCCCGAAGGTCGGAGTGCAAAAACCCCCCAGCGGAAAAATGGGCAAAAAACTGGTGGGCTATAGCCTTGGTGGGGGGCGTGGGCGAAGTTCGTCCGCCGGACTCGGAATGGCACGAGACTTTCCGCGCGGCCTCCGTGTGCCAAAAATAGGCCACGGGCACAGCCGCTCCCAAAAATTAGCGCCCGAAGGTTGTGGTGCCAAAACCCCCCAGCGGAAAAATGTCCAAAAAACGGGTGGGCTATACCCTTGGTGGGGGGCGTGGGCGAAGTTCGTCCGCCGGACTCGGAATGGCCCGAGACTTTGCGGGCTGCGTCCGTGTGCTAAAAATAGGCCACGGGCAGAGCCGCGCCCAAAAATTAGCGCCCGAAGGTCGGAGTGCAAAAACCCCCCAGCGGAAAAATGGGCAAAAAACGGGTGGGCTATAGCCTTGGTGGGGGGCGTGGGCGAAGTTCGTCCGCCGGACTCGGAATGGCCCGAGACTTTGCGGGCGGCCTCCGTGTGCCAAAAATAGGCAACGGGCACAGCCGTGCCTAAAAATTAGCGCCCGAAGGTCGGTGTGCCAAAACCCACCAGTGGAAAAATGGCCAATAAACGAGTGGGCTATAGCCTTGGTGGGGGGCGTGGGCGAAGTTCGTCCTCCGGACTCAGAATAGCCCGAGACTTTGGGGATGGCCTCCGTGTGCCAAAAATAGGCAACGGTCACAGCCGCGCCCAAAAATTAGCTCCCGAAGGTCGGGGTGCCAAAACCCCCCAGCGGAAAAATTGCCAAAAAACAGGTGGGCTATAGCCTTGGTGGGGGGCGCGGGCGAAGTTCGTCCGCCGGACTCGGAATTGCTCAAGACTTTGTGGGTGGCCTCTGTGTGCCAAAAATAGGCCACGGGCACAGCCGCACCCAAAAATTAGCGCCCGAAGGTCGGGGTGCCAAAACCCCCCAGCGGAAAAATTGCCAAAAAACGAGTGGGCTATAGCCTTGGTGGGGGGCGTGGGCGAAGTTCTTCCTCCGGACTCGGAATGGCCCGAAACTTTGTAGGCGGCTTCCGTGTTCTAAAAATAGGCCACGGGCATAGCCGTGCCCAAAAATTATCGCCCGAAGGTCGGATTGAAAAAACCCCCCAGCGGAAAAATGGGCAAAAAATGGGTGGGCTATAGCCTTGGTGGGGGGCGCGGGCGAAGTTCGTCCGCCAGACTCGGAATGGCCCGAGACTTTGCGGGCGGCCTCCTTCTGCCAAAAATAGTCCACGGGCACAGCCGCTCCCAAAAATTAGCGCCCGAAGGTCGGGGTACCAAAACCCCCCAGCGGAAAAATGGCCAAAAAACGTGTGGGCTAAAGCCTTGGAGGGGGGCGTGGGCGAAGTTCGTCCGCCGGACTCGGAATGGCGCGGGACTTTGCGGGCAGCCTCCGTGTGCCAAAAACAGGCCACGGGCACAGCTGCTCCCAAAAATTAGTGCCCGAAGGTCGTGGTGCCAAAACCCCCCAGCGGCAAAATGGCCAAAAAACGAGTGGGCTATAGCCTTGGTGGGGGGCGTGGGCGAAGTTCGTCCGCCGGACTCGGAATGGCCCGAGACTTTGCGGGCGGCCTCCGTGTGCCAAAAATAGGCCACGGGCACAGCCGTGCCTAAAAATTAGCGCCCGAAGGTCGGGGTACCAAAACCCACCAGTGGAAAAATGGCCAAAAAACGAGTGGGCTATAGCCTTGGTGGGGGGCGTGGGCGAGGTTCGTCCGCCGGACTCGGAATGGCCCGAGACTTTGCGGGCGGCCTCCGTGTGCCAAAAATAGGCCACGGGCACAGCCGTGCCTAAAAATTAGCGCCCGAAGGTCGGGGTGCCAAAACCCCCCAGCAGAAAAATGGCCAAAAAACGAGTGGGCTATAGCCTTGGTGGGGGGTGTGGGCGAAGTTCGTCCGCCGGACTCGGAATGGCGCGAAACTTTGCAGGCGGCTTACGTGTGCTAAAAATAGGCCACGGGCATAGCGCCTTAAAAATTAGCGCCCAAGGTCGGAGTGCAAAAACCCCAGCGGAAAAATGGGCAAAAATGGGTGGGCTATAGCCTTGGCGGGCGTGGCGGTTCGGACTCGGAATGGCCCGACACTTTGCGGGCAGCTTCCGTGTGCCAAAAATAGGCAACGGTCACAGCCGCGCCCAAAAATTAGCTCCCGAAGGTCGGGGTGCCAAAACCCCCCAGCGGAAAAATTGCCAAAAAACAGGTGGGCTATAGCCTTGGTGGGGGGCGCGGGCGAAGTTCGTCCGCCGGACTCGGAATTGCTCAAGACTTTGTGGGTGGCCTCTGTGTGCCAAAAATAGGCCACGGGCACAGCCGCACCCAAAAATTAGCGCCCGAAGGTCGGGGTGCCAAAACCCCTCAGCGGAAAAATTGCCAAAAAACGAGTGGGCTATAGCCTTGGTGGGGGGCGTGGGCGAAGTTCTTCCTCCGGACTCGGAATGGCCCGAAACTTTGTAGGCGGCTTCCGTGTGCTAAAAATAGGCCACGGGCATAGCCGTGCCCAAAAATTAGCGCCCGAAGGTCGGAGTGAAAAAACCCCCCAGCGGAAAAATGGGCAAAAAATGGGTGGGCTATAGCCTTGGTGGGGGGCGCGGGCGAAGTTCGTCCGCCAGACTCGGAATGGCCCGAGACTTTGCGGGCGGCCTCCTTCTGCCAAAAATAGTCCACGGGCACAGCCGCTCCCAAAAATTAGCGCCCGAAGGTCGGGGTACCAAAACCCCCCAGCGGAAAAATGGCCAAAAAACGTGTGGCCTAAAGCCTTGGTGGGGGCGGGTTCGTCCGCCGGACTCGGAATGGCGCGGGACTTTGCGGGCGGCCTCCGTGTGCCAAAAACAGGCCACGGGCACAGCTGCTCCCAAAAATTAGTGCCCGAAGGTCGTGGTGCCAAAACCCCCCAGCGGAAAAATGGCCAAAAAACGAGTGGGCTATAGCCTTGGTGGGGGGCGTGGGCGAAGTTCGTCCGCCGGACTCGGAATGGCCCGAGACTTTGCGGGCGGCGTCCGTGTGCCAAAAATAGGCCACGGGCACAGCCGTGCCTAAAAATTAGCGCCCGAAGGTCGGGGTGCCAAAACCCACCAGTGGAAAAATGGCCAAAAAACGAGTGGGCTATAGCCTTGGTGGGGGGCGTGGGCGAAGTTCGTCCTCCGGACTCAGAATAGCCCGAGACTTTGCGGACGGCCTCCGTGTGCCAAAAATAGGCAACGGTCACAGCCGCGCCCAAAAATTAGCGCCCGAAGGTCGGGGTGCCAAAACCCCCCAGCGGAAAAATTGCCAAAAAACAGGTGGGCTATAGCCTTGGTGGGGGGCGCGGGCGAAGTTCGTCCGCCGGACTCGGAAATTCTCAAGACTATGTGGGTGGCCTCTTTGTGCCAAAAATAGGCCACGGGCACAGCCGCACCCAAAAATTAGCGCCCGAAGGTCGGGGTGCCAAAACCCCCCAGCGGAAAAATGGCCAAAAAACGAGTGGGCTATAGCCTTGGTGGGGGGCGTGGGCGAAGTTCTTCCTCCGGACTCGGAATGGCCCGAAACTTTGCAGGCGGCTTCCGTGTGCTAAAAATAGGCCACGGGCATAGCCGCGCCCAAAAATTAGCGCCCGAAGGTCGGAGTGCAAAAACCCCCCAGCGGAAAAATGTGCAAAAAATGGGTGGGCTATAGCCTTGGCGTGAGGCGTGGGCGAAGTTCGTCCGCCGGACTCGGAATGGCCCGACACTTTGCGGGCGGCTTCCGTGTGCTAAAAATAGGCCACGGGCATAGCTGTGCCCAAAAATTAGCGCCCGAAGGTCGGAGTGAAAAAACCCCCCAGCGGAAAAATGGGCAAAAAATGGGTGGGCTATAGCCTTGGTGGGGGGCGCGGGCGAAGTTCGTCCGCCAGACTCGGAATGGCCCGAGACTTTGCGGGCGGCCTCCTTCTGCCAAAAATAGTCCACGGGAACAGCCGCTCCCAAAAATTAGTGCCCGAAGGTCGGGGTACCAAAACCCCCCAGCGGAAAAATGGCCAAAAAACGTGTGGGCTAAAGCCTTGGTGGGGGGCGTGGGCGAAGTTCGTCCGCCGGACTCGGAATGGCGCGGGACTTTGCGGGCGGCCTCCGTGTGCCAAAAACAGGCCACGGGCACAGCTGCTCCCAAAAATTAGTGCACGAAGGTCGTGGTGCCAAAACCCCCAAGCGGAAAAATGGCCAAAAAACGAGTGGGCTATAGCCTTGGTGGGGGCGTGGCGAGTTCGTCCGCGGACTCTGAATGGCCCGAGACTTTGCGGGCGGCCTCCGTGTCCCAAAAATAGGCCACGGCACAGCCGTGCCTAAAATTAGCGCCAAGGTCGGGGTGCCAAAACCCACCAGTGGAAAAATGGCCAAAACGAGTGGGCTATAGCCTTGGTGGGGGCGTGGCGAGATTCGTCCTCCGGACTCAGAATAGCCCGAGACTTTGCGGACGGCCTCCGTGTGCCAAAAATAGGCAACGGTCACAGCCGCGCCCAAAAATTAGCACCCAAAGGTCGGGGTGCCAAAACCCCCCAGCGGAAAAATTGCCAAAAAACAGGTGGGCTATAGCCTTGGTGGGGGGCGCGGGCGAAGTTCGTCCGCCGGACTCGGAAATTCTCAAGACTTTGTGGGTGGCCTCTGTGTGCCAAAAATAGGCCACGGGCACAACTGCACCCAAAAATTAGCGCCCGAAGGTCGGGGTACCAAAACCCCCCAGCGGAAAAATGGCCAAAAAACGTGTGGCCTAAAGCCTTGGTGGGGGGCGTGGGCGAAGTTCTTCCTCCGGACTCGGAATGTCCCGAAACTTTGCAGGCGGCTTCCGTGTGCTAAAAATAGGCCACGGGCATAGCCGCACCCAAAAATTAGCGCCCGAAGGTCGGAGTGCAAAAACCCCCCAGCGGAAAAATGGGCAAAAAATGGGTGGGCTATAGCCTTGGCGTGAGGCGTGGGCGAAGTTCGTCCGCCGGACTCGGAATGGCCCGACACTTTGCGGGTGGCTTCCGTGTGCTAAAAATAGGCCACGGGCATAGCCGCGCCCAAAAATTAGCGCCCGAAGGTCGGAGTGCAAAAACCCCCCAGCGGAAAAATGGGCAAAAAACGGGTGGGCTATAGCCTTGGTGGGGGGCGTGGGCGAAGTTCGTCCGCCGGACTCGGAATGGCCCGAGACTTTGCGGGCGGCCTCCGTGTGCCAAAAATAGGCCACGGACACAGCCGCTCCCAAAAATTAGCGCCCGAAGGTTGTGGTGCCAAAACCCCCCAGCGGAAAAATGTCCAAAAAACGGGTGGGATATACCCTTGGTGGGGGGCGTGGGCGAAGTTCTTCCGCCGGACTTGGAATGGCCCGAGACTTTGTGGGCTGCGTCCGTGTGCTAAAAATAGGCCACGGGCAGAGCCACGACCAAAAATTAGTGCCCGAAGGTCGGAGTGCAAAAACCCCCCAGCGGAAAAATGGGCAAAAAACGGGTGGGCTATAGCCTTGGTGGGGGGCGTGGGCGAAGTTCGTCCGCCGGACTCGGAATGGCCCGAGACTTTGCGGGCGGCCTCCATGTGCCAAAAATAGGCCACGGGCACAGCCGTGCTTAAAAATTAGCGCCCGAAGGTCGGGGTGCCAAAACCCACCAGTGGAAAAATGGCCAAAAAACGAGTGGGCTATAGCCTTGGTGGGGGGCGTGGGCGAAGTTCTTCCTCCGGACTCGGAATGGCCCGAAACTTTGCAGGCGGCTTCCGTGTGCTAAAAATAGGCCACGGGCATAGCCTCGCCCAAAAATTAGCGCCCGAAGGTCGGAGTGCAAAAACCCCCCAGCGGAAAAATGGGCAAAAAATGGGTGGGCTATAGCCTGGGTGGGGGGCGTGGGCGAAGTTCGTCCGCCGGACTCGGAATGGCCCGGGACTTTGCGGGCGGCCTCCGTGTGCCAAAAATAGGCCACGGGCACAGCCGTGCCTAAAAATTAGCGCCCGAAGGTCGGGGTGCCAAAACCCACCAGTGGAAAAATGGCCAAAAAACGAGTGGGCTATATAGCCTTGGTGGGGGGCGTGGGCGAAGTTCTTCCTCCGGACTCGGAATGGCCCGAAACTTTGCAGGCGGCTTCCGGGTGCTAAAAATAGGCCACGGGCATAGCCGCGCCCAAAAATTAGCGCCCGAAGGTCGGAGTGCAAAAACCCCCCAGCGGAAAAATGGGCAAAAAATGGGTGGGCTATAGCCTTGGTGGGGGGCGTGGGCGAAGTTCGTCCGCCGGACTCGGAATGGCCCGGGACTTTGCGGGCGGCCTCCGTGTGCCAAAAATAGGCCACGGGCACAGCCGTGCCTAAAAATTAGCGCCCGAAGGTCGGGGTGCCAAAACCCACCAGTGGAAAAATGGCCAAAAAACGAGTGGGCTATATAGCCTTGGTGGGGGGCGTGGGCGAAGTTCGTCCTCCGGTCTCAGAATGGCCCGAGACTTTGCGGGCGGCCTCCCTGTGCCAAAAATAGGCCACGGGCACAGCCGTGCCTAAAAATTAGCGCCCGAAGGTCGGGGTGCCAAAACCCACCAGTGGAAAAATGGCCAAAAAACGAGTGGGCTATAGCCTTGGTGGGGGGCGTGGGAGAAGTTCTTCCTCCGGACTCGGAATGGCCCGAAACTTTGCAGGCGGCTTCCGTGTGCTAAAAATAGGCCACGGGCATAGCCGCACCCAAAAATTAGCGCCCGAAGGTCGGAGTGCAAAAACCCCCCAGCGGAAAAATGGGCAAAAAACGGGTGGGCTATAGCCTTGGTGGGGGGCGTGGGCGAAGTTCGTCCGCCGGACTCGGAATGGCCCGAGACTTTGCGGGCGGCCTCCGTGTGCCAAAAATAGGCCACGGGCACAGCCGTGCCTAAAAATTAGCGCCCGAAGGTCGGGGTGCCAAAACCCACCAGTGGAAAAATGGCCAAAAAACGAGTGGGCTATAGCCTTGGTGGGGGGCGTGGGCGAAGTTCGTCCTCCGGACTCAGAATAGCCCAAGACTTTGCGGACGGCCTCCGTGTGCCAAAAATTTGTCACGCGCATAGCCGCGCCCAAAAATTAGCGCCTGAAGGTCGGGGTGCCAAAACCCGCCAGCGGAAAAATGGCCAAAAAACGTGTGGGCTATAGCCTTGGTGGGGGGCGTGGACGAAATTCGTCCGCGGGACTCGGAATGGCCCGATACTTTGAATGCGGCCTCCGTGTGCTAGAAATAGGCCACGGGCACAGTCGCGCCCAAAAATTAGCGCCCGAAGGTCGGGGTGCCAAAACCCCCCAGCGGAAAAATGGCCAAAAAACGAGTGGGCTATAGCCTTGGCTGGGGGTGTGGGCGAAGTTCGTCCGCCGGACTCGGAATGGCCCGAAACTTTGCGGGCGGCTTCCGTGTGCTAAAAATAGGCCACGGGCATAGCCGCGCCCAAAAATTAGCGCCCGAAGGTCGGAGTGCAAAAACCCCCCAGCGGAAAAATGGGCAAAAAACGGGTGGGCTATAGCCTTGGTGGGGGGCGTGGGCGAAGTTCGTCCGCCGGACACGGAATGGCCCGAGACTTTGCGGGCGGCCTCCGTGTACCAAAAATAGGCCACGGGCACAGCTGCTCCCAAAAATTAGCGCCCGAAGGTCGTGGTGCCAAAACCCCCCAGCGGAAAAATTGCCAAAAAACGAGTGGGCTATAGCCTTGGTGGGGGGCGTGGGCGACGGGCGTCCGCCGGACTCGGAATGGCCCGAGACTTTGCGGGCGGCGTCCGTGTGCTAAAAATAGGCCACGGGCATAGCGCCAAAATTAGCGCCCAAGGTCGGAGTGCAAAAACCCCAGCGGAAAAATGGGCAACGGGTGGGCTATAGCCTTGGTGGGGCGTGGCGAGATTCGTCCTCCGGACTCGGAATGGCCCGAGACTTTGCGGGCGGCCTCCGTGTGCCAAAAATAGGCCACGGGCACAGCCGCTCCCAAAAATTAGCGCCCGAAGGTCGTGGTGCCAAAACCCCCCAGCGGAAAAATGGCCAAAAAACGTGTGGGCTATAGCCTTGGTGGGGGGCGTGGGTGAAGTTCGTCCGCTGGACTTGGAATGGCCCGATACTTTGCGGGCGGCCTCCGTGTGCCCGAAATAGGCCACGGGCACAGCCACGCCAAAAAATTAGCACCCGAAGGTCGGGGTGCCAAAACCCACCAGCGGAAAAATGGACAAAAAACGGGTGGGCTATAGCCTTGGTGGGGGGCGTGGGCGAAGTTCATCCGCGGGACTCGGAGTGGCTCGACACTTTGTGGGTGGCCTCCGTGTGCAAAAAATTGGTCACGCGCATAGCCGCGCCCAAAAATTAGCGCCCGAAGGTCGGGGTGCCAAAACCCCCAGCGGAAAAATGGCCAAAATACAGGTGGGCTATAGCCTTGGTGGGGGGCGTGGGCGAAGTTCTTCCTCCGGACTCAGAATGGCCCGAGACTTAGCGGGCGGGCTCCGTGTGCCAAAAATTGGTCACGCGCATAGCCGCAACCAAAAATTAGCGCCCGAAGGTCGGGGTGCCAAAACCCCCCAGCGGAAAAATGGCCAAAATACGGGTGGGCTATAGCCTTGGTGGGGGGCGAGGGCGAAGTTCGTCCGCCGGACTCGGATTGGCCCGAGACTTTGCGGGCGGCCTCCATGTGCCAAAAATTGGTCACGCGCCAAAATTAGCGCCCAAAGGTCGGGTGGCAAAACCCCCAGCGGAAAAATGGCCAAAACGTGTGGGCTAAAGCCTTGAGTGGGGCGTGGCGAGAGTTCGTCCACGGACTCGGAATGGCCCGAGACTTTGCGGGCGGCCTCCGTGTGCCAAAAATAGGCCACGGGCACAGCCGCTCCCAAAAATTAACGCCCGCAGGTCGGGGTGCCAAAACCCCCCAGCGGAAAAATGGCCAAAAAACGAGTGGGCTATAGCCTTTGTGGGGGGCGTGGGCGAAGTTCGTCCGCCGGACTCGGAATGGCCCGAGACTTTGTGGGCAGCCTCCGTGTGATAAAAATAGGCCACGGCATCAGCCGCACCCAAAAATTAGCGCTCGAATGTTGGGGTGCCAAAACCCCCCAGCGGAAAAATGGCCAAAAAACGAGTGGGCTATAGCCTTTGTGGGGGGCGTGGGCGAAGTTCGTCCGCCGGACTCAGAATGGCCCGAGAATTTGCGGGCGGCCTCCGTGTGCCGAAAATTGTTCACGCGTATAGCCGTGCCAAAAAATTAGCGGCCGAAGGTCGGGGTGCCAAAACCCCCCAGCGGAAAAATGGCCAAAAAACGGGTGGGCTATAGCCTTGGTGGGGGGCGTGGGCGAAGTTCATCCGCCGGACACGGAATTGCTCAAGACTTTGTGGGTGGCCTCTGTGTGCCAAAAATAGGCCACGGGCACAGCCGCACCCAAAAATTAGCGCTCGAATGTTGGGGTGCCTAACCCCCCCAGCGGAAAAATGGCCAAAATACGGGTGGGCTATAGCCTTGGTGGGGGGCGTGGGCGAAGTTCTTCCTCCGGACTCAGATTGGCCCGAGACTTTGCGGGCGGCCTCCGTGTGCCAAAAATTGGTCACGCGCATAGCCGCTCCCAAAAATTAGCGCCCAAAGGTCGGGGTGCCAAAACCCCCCAGCGGAAAAATGGGCAAAAAACATGTGGGCTAAAGCCTTGGTGGGGGGCGTGGGCGAAGTTCGTCCGCCGGACTCGGAATGGCCCGAGACTTTGCAGGCGGCCTCCGTGTGCCAAAAATAGGCCACGGGCACAGCCGTGCCCAAAAATTAGCGCCCGAAGGTCTGGGTGCCAAAACCCACCAGCGGAAAAATGGCCAAAAAACGGGTGGGCTATAGCCTTGGTGGGGGGCGTGAGCGAAGTTCGTCCGCCGGACTCGGAATGGCCCGAGACTTTGTGGGCGGCCTCCGTGTGCCAAAAATAGGCCACGGGCACAGCCGCTCCCAAAAATTAGCGCCCGACGGTCTGGGTGCCAAAACCCACCAGTGGAAAAATGGCCAAAAAACGGGTGGGCTATAGCCTTGGTGGGGGGCGTGGGCGAAGTTCGTCCTCCGGACTCAGAATGGCCCGAGACTTTGCGGACGGCCTCCGTGTGCCAAAAATTGGTCACGCGCCTAGCCGCACCCAAAAATTAGGCCCCGAAGGCCGGGGTGCGAAAACCCCCCAGCGGAAAAATGGCCAAAATACGGGTGGGCTATAGCCTTGGTGGGGGGCGTGGGCGAAGTTCGTCCGCCGGACTCAGAATGGCCCGAGAATTTGAGGGCGGCCTCCGTGTGCCGAAAATTGTTCACGCGTATAGCCGTGCCAAAAAATTAGCGGCCGAAGGTCGGGGTGCCAAAACCCCCCAGCGGAAAAATGGGCAAAAAACATGTTGGGGTGCCAAAACCCCCCAGCGGAAAAATGGCCAAAAAACGGGTGGGCTATAGCCTTGGTGGGGGGCGTGGGCGAAGTTCATCCGCCGGACACGGAATTGCTCAAGACTTTGTGGGTGGCCTCTGTGTGCCAAAAATAGGCCACGGGCACAGCCGCACCCAAAAATTAGCGCTCGAATGTTGGGGTGCCAAAACCCCCCAGCGGAAAAATGGCCAAAAAACGAGTGGGCTATAGCCTTTGTGGGGGGCGTGGGCGAAGTTCGTCCGCCGGACTCAGAATGGCCCGAGAATTTGAGGGCGGCCTCCGTGTGCCGAAAATTGTTCACGCGTATAGCCGTGCCAAAAAATTAGCGGCCGAAGGTCGGGGTGCCAAAACCCCCCAGCGGAAAAATGGGCAAAAAACATGTTGGGGTGCCAAAACCCCCCAGCGGAAAAATGGCCAAAAAACGGGTGGGCTATAGCCTTGGTGGGGGGCGTGGGCGAAGTTCATCCGCCGGACACGGAATTGCTCAAGACTTTGTGGGTGGCCTCTGTGTGCCAAAAATAGGCCACGGGCACAGCCGCACCCAAAAATTAGCGCTCGAATGTTGGGGTGCCTAAACCCCCCAGCGGAAAAATGGCCAAAATACGGGTGGGCTATAGCCTTGGTGGGGGGCGTGGGCGAAGTTCTTCCTCCGGACTCAGATTGGCCCGAGACTTTGCGGGCGGCCTCCGTGTGCCAAAAATTGGTCACGCGCATAGCCGCTCCCAAAAATTAGCGCCCAAAGGTCGGGGTGCCAAAACCCCCCAGCGGAAAAATGGGCAAAAAACATGTGGGCTAAAGCCTTGGTGGGGGGCGTGGGCGAAGTTCGTCCGCCGGACTCGGAATGGCCCGAGACTTTGCAGGCGGCCTCCGTGTGCCAAAAATAGGCCACGGGCACAGCCGTGCCCAAAAATTAGCGCCCGAAGGTCTGGGTGCCAAAACCCACCAGCGGAAAAATGGCCAAAAAACGGGTGGGCTATAGCCTTGGTGGGGCGTGGCGAGATCCGCCCGGACTCGGTATGGCCCGAGACTTTGCAGGCTGCCTCCGTGTGCCAAAATTTGTCCACGGGTACAGCCGCTCCCATAATTTTGCGACCGACGGTCGGGGTGCCAAAAGCTGCCTGTGTTAAAATTGCCTAAAAACGTGTGGCCTATAGCCTTTGTGGGGGGAGTGGGCGAAGTTCGTCCCCCGGACTCAGAATTGCCCGAGACTTTGCGGATGGCCTCCGTATGCCAAAAATTGGTCACGCGCCTAGCCGCACCGAAAATTAGCGAAGGTCGGGGTGCCAAAACCCCCCAGGGGAAAAATGGCCAAAATACGGGTGGGCTATAGCCTTGGTGGGGGGCGTCGGCGAAGTTCGTCCTCCGGACTGAGAATGGCCCGAGACTTTGCGGGCGGCCTCCGTGTGCCAAAAATTTGTCACGCGCCAAAAATTAGTGCCGAAGGTCAGGGTGCCAAAACCCCACAGCGGAAAAATGGCCAAAAGCGGGTGGGCTATAGCCTTGGTGGGGCGTGGCGAGTTCGTCGCCCGGACTCGGAATGGCCGAGGCGTTGTGGCGGCCTCCGTGTGCCAAAAAATGGCCACGGGCACAGCCGCTCCCAAAAATTAGCGCCCGACGGTCGGGGTGCCAAAACCCACCAGTGGAAAAATGGCCAAAAAACGGGTGGCCTATAGCCTTGGTGGGGGGCGTGGGCGAAGTTCGTCCTCCGGACTCAGAATGGCCCGAGACTTTGCGGACGGCCTCCGTGTGCCAAAAATTGGTCACGCGCCTAGCCGCACCGAAAAATTAGCCCCCGAAGGCCGGGGTGCGAAAACCCCCCAGCGGAAAAATGGCCAAAATACGGGTGGGCTATAGCCTTGGTGGGGGGCGTGGGCGAAGTTCGTCCTCCGGACTCAGAATGGCCCGAGACTATGCGGGCGGCCTCAGTGTGCCAAAAATTGGTCACGCGCATAGCCGCGCCCAAAAATTAGTGCCCGAAGGTCAGGGTGCCAAAACCCCACAGCGGAAAAATGGCCAAAAAACGGGTGGGCTATAGCCTTGGTGGGGGGCGTGGGCGAAGTTCGTCCTCCGGAATCAGAATGGCCCGAGACTTTGCGGGCGGCCTCCGTGTGCCAAAAATTTGCCACGGGCAGAGCCGCGCCCAAAAATTAGCGCCCGAAGGTCGGGGTGCAAAAACCCCCCAGCGGAAAAATGGCCAAAAAACGTGTGGGCTATAGCCTTGGTGGGGGGCGTGGGTGAAGTTCGTCCTCCGGACTCAGAATGGCCCGAGACTTTGCGGGCGGCCTCCGTGTTCCAAAAATTGGTCACGCGCATAGCCGCGCCCAAAAATTAGTGCCCGAAGGTCAGGGTGCCAAAACCCCACAGCGGAAAAATGGCCAAAAAACGGGTGGGCTATAGTCTTGGTGGGGGGCGTGGGCGAAGTTCGTCCTCCGGAATCAGAATGGCCCGAGACTTTGCGGGCGGCCTCCGTGTGCCAAAAATTGGCCACGGCCAGAGCCGCGCCCAAAAATTAGCGCCCGAAGGTCGGGGTGCCAAAACCCCGCAGTGGAAAAATGGCCAAAAAACGAGTGGGCAATATCCTTGGTGGGGGGCATGGGCGAAGTTCGTCCGCCGGACTCGGAATGGCCCGAGACTTTGCGGGCGGCCTCCGTGTGCCAAAAATAGGCCACGGGAACAGCCGTACCCAAAAATTAGCGCCCGCAGGTCGGGGTGCCAAAACCCCCCAGCGGAAAAATGGCCAAAAAACGAGTGGGCTATAGCCTTTATGGGGGGCGTGGGCGAAGTTCGTCCGCCGGACTCGGAATGGCCCGAGACTTTGCGGGGCGGCCTCCGTGTGCCAAAAATATTCCACGGGCACAGCCGTACCCAAAAATTAGCGCCCGAAGGTCGGGGTGCCAAAACCCACCAGCGGAAAAATGGCCAAAAAATGTGTGGGCTATAGCCTTGGTGGGGGGCGTGGGCGAAGTTCGTCCGCCGGACTCGGAATGGCCCGAGACTTTGCGGGCGGCCTCCGTGTACCAAAAATAGGCCACGGGAACAGCCATGCCCAAAAATTAGTGCCCGAAGGTCAGGGTGCCAAAACCCCACAGCGGAAAAATGGAGAAAAAACGGGTGGGCTATAGCCTTGGTGGGGGGCGTGGGAGAAGTTCGTCCTCCGGAATCAGAATGGCCCGAGACTTTGCGGGCGGCCTCCGTGTGCCAAAAATTTGCCACGGGCAGAGCCGCGCCCAAAAAATTAGCGCCCGAAGGTCGGGGTGCCAAAACCCCGCAGTGGAAAAATGGCCAAAAAACGAGTGGGCTATAGCCTTGGTGGGGGGCGTGGGCGAAGTTCGTCCGCCGGACTCGGAATGGCCCGAGACTTTGCGGGCGGCCTACGTGTACCAAAAATAGGCCACGGGCACAGCCGAACTCAAAAATTAGCGCCCGACGGTCGGGGTGCCAAAACCCCACAGCGGAAAAATGGCCAAAAAACGGGTGGGCTATAGTCTTGGTGGGGGGCGTGGGCGAAGTTCGTCCTCCGGAATCAGAATGGCCCGAGACTTTGCGGGCGGCCTCCGTGTGCCAAAAATTTGCCACGGGCAGAGCCGCGCCCAAAAAATTAGCGCCCGAAGGTCGGGGTGCCAAAACCCCGCAGTGGAAAAATGGCCAAAAAACGAGTGGGCTATAGCCTTGGTGGGGGGCGTGGGCGAAGTTCGTCCGCCGGACTCGGAATGGCCCGAGACTTTGCGGGCGGCCTACGTGTACCAAAAATAGGCCACGGGCACAGCCGAACTCAAAAATTAGCGCCCGACGGTCGGGGTGCCAAAACCCCACAGCGGAAAAATGGCCAAAAAACGAGTGGGCAATATCCTTGGTGGGGGGCATGGGCGAAGTTCGTCCGCCGGACTCGGAATGGCCCGAGACTTTGCGGGCGGCCTCCGTGTGCCAAAAATAGGCCACGGACACAGCCGTACCCAAAAATTAGCGCCCGAAGGTCGGGGTGCCAAAACCCACCAGCGGAAAAATGGCCAAAAAACGGGTGGGCTATAGCCTTGGTGGGGGGCGTGGGCGAAGTTCGTCCGCCGGACTCGGAATGGTCCGAGACTTTGTGGGTGGCCTCCGTGTGCCAAAAATAGGCCACGGCCACAGCCGAACTCAAAAATTAGCGCCCGAAGGTCGGGGTTCCAAAACCCCCCAGCGGAAAAATGGCCAAAAACCGGGTGGGCTATAGCCTTGGTGGGGGGCGTGGGCGAAGTTCTTCCTCCGGACTTGGAATGGCCCGAGAATTTGCGGGCGGCCTCCGTGTGCCAAAAATTGGTCACGCGTATAGCCGCGCCCAAAAAATAGCGCCCGAAGGTCGGAGTGCAAAAACCCCCCAGCGGAAAAATGGGCAAAAAACGGGTGGGCTATAGCCTTGGTGGGGGGCGTGGGCGAAGTTCGTCCGCCGGACTCGGAATGGTCCGAGACTTTGCGGGCGGCCTCCGTGTGCCAAAAATTGGCCACGGCCAGAGCCGCGCCCAAAAATTAGCGCCCGAAGGTCGGGGTGCCAAAACCCCGCAGTGGAAAAATGGCCAAAAAACGAGTGGGCAATATCCTTGGTGGGGGGCATGGGCGAAGTTCGTCCGCCGGACTCGGAATGGCCCGAGACTTTGCGGGCGGCCTCCGTGTGCCAAAAATAGGCCACGGGCACAGCCGTACCCAAAAATTAGCGCCCGAAGGTCGGGGTGCCAAAACCCACCAGCGGAAAAATGGCCAAAAAACGGGTGGGCTATAGCCTTGGTGGGGGGCGTGGGCGAAGTTCGTCCGCTGGACTCGGAATGGTCCGAGACTTTGTGGGTGGCCTCCGTGTGCCAAAAATAGGCCACGGCCACAGCCTAACTCAAAAATTAGCGCCCGAAGGTCGGGGTTCCAAAACCCCCCAGTGGAAAAATGGCCAAAAAACGAGTGGGCTATAGCCTTGGTGGGGGGCGTGGGCGAAGTTCGTCCGCCGGACTCGGAATGGCCCGAGACTTTGCGGGGCGGCCTCCGTGTGCCAAAAATATTCCACGGGCACAGCCGTACCCAAAAATTAGCGCCCGAAGGTCGGGGTGCCAAAACCCACCAGCGGAAAAATGGCCAAAAAATGTGTGGGCTATAGCCTTGGTGGGGGGCGTGGGCGAAGTTCGTCCGCCGGACTCGGAATGGTCCGAGACTTTGTGGGTGGCCTCCGTGTGCCAAAAATAGGCAACGGCCACAGCCGCACTCAAAAATTAGCGCCCGAAGTTCGGGGTGCCAAAACCCCCCAGTGGAAAAATGGCCAAAAAAGGAGTGGGCTATAGCCTTGGTGGGGGGCGTGGACGAAGTTCGTCCGCCGGACTCGGAATGGCCCGAAACTTTGCGGGCGGCTTCCGTGTGCTAAAAATAGGCCACGGGCATAGCCGCGCCCAAAAATTAGCACCCAAAGGTCGGAGTGCAAAAACCCCCAGCGGAAAAATGGCAAAAAAACGAGTGGGCTATAGCCTTGGCGGGGGGCGTGGGCGAAGTTCGTCCGCCGGACTCGGAATGGCCCGAGACTTTGCGGTCGGCTTCCGTGTGCTAAAAATAGGCCACGGGCATAGCCGCGCCCAAAAATTAGCGCCCGAAGGTCGGAGTGCAAAAACCCCCCAGCGGAAAAATGGGCAAAAAACGGGTGGGCTAGAGCCTTGGTGGTGGGCGTGGGCGAAGTTCGTCCGCCGGACTCGGAATGGCCCGAGACTTTGCGGGCGGCCTCCGTGTGCCAAAAATAGGCCACGGGCACAGCCGCTCCCAAAAATTAGCGCCCGAAGGTCGTGGTGCCAAAACCCCCCAGCGGAAAAATGGCCAAAAAACGGGTGGGCTATACCCTTGGTGGGGGGCGGGGGCGAAGTTCGCCCGCCGGACTCGGAATGGCCCGAGACTTTGCGGGCGGCGTCCGTGTGCTAAAAATAGGCCACGGGCAGAGCCGCGCCCTAAAATTAGCGCCCGAAGGTCGGAGTGCAAAAACCCCCCAGCGGAAAAATGGGCAAAAAACGGGAGGGCTATAGCCTTGGTGGGGGGCGTGGGCGAAGTTTGTCCGCCGGACTCAGAATGGCCCGAGACTTTGTGGGCGGCCTCCGTGTGCCAAAAATAGGCCACGGGCACAGCCGTGCCTAAAAATTAGCGCCCGAAGGTCGGGGTGCCAAAACCCACCAGTGGAAAAATGGCCAAAAAACGAGTGGGCTATAGCCTTGGTGGGCGGCGTGGGCAAAGTTCATCCTCCGGACTCAGAATAGCCAGAGACTTTGCGGACGGCCTCCGTGTGCCAAAAATTGGTCACGCGCATAGCCACGCCCAAAAATTAGCGCCTGAAGGTCGGGGTGCCAAAACCCCCCAGCGGAAAAATGGCCAAAAAACGTGTGGGCTAAAGCCTTGGTGGGGGGCGTGGGCGAAGTTCGTCCGCCGGACTCGGAATTGACCGAGACTTTGAGGGCGGCCTCCGTGTGCCAAAAATAGGCCACGGGCACAGCCGCTCCCAAAAATTAGCACCCGAAGGTCGGGGCGCCAAAACACCCCAGCTGAAAAATGGCCAAAAAACGAGTGGGCTATAGCCTTGGCGGGGGGCGTGGGCGAAGTTCGTCCGCCGGACTCGGAATGGCCCGAAACTTTGCGGGCGGCTTCCGTGTACTAAAAATAGGCCACGGGCATAGCCGCGCCCAAAAATTAGCGCCCGAAGGTCGGAGTGCAAAAACCCCCAGCGGAAAAATGGGCAAAAAATGGGTGGGCTATAGCCTTTGTGGGGGGCGTGGGCGAAGTTCGTCCGCCGGACTCGGAATGGCCCGACACTTTGCGGGCGGACTCCGTGTGCCAAAAATAGGCCACGCGCACAGCCGCTCCCAAAAATTAGCGCCCGAAGGTCGGGGTGCCAAAACCCCCCAGCGGAAAAATGGCCAAAAAACGAGTGGGCTATAGCCTTGGCGGGGGGCATGGGCGAAGTTCGTCCGCGGGACTCGGAATGGGCCGAGACTTTGCGGGCAGCTTCCGTGTGCTAAAAATAGGCCACGGGCATAGCCGCGCCCAAAAATTAGCGCCCGAAGGTCGGAGTGCAAAAACCCCCCAGCGGAAAAATGGGCAAAAGCGGGTGGGCTATAGCCTTGGAGCGTGGGCGAGTTCGTCCCCGGACTCGGAATGGCCCGAGACTGCAGGCGGCCTCCGTGTGCCAAAAATAGGCCACGGGCACAGCCGCTCCCAAAAATTAGCGCCCGAAGGTCGTGGTGCCAAAACCCCCCAGCGGAAAAATGGCCAAAAAACGGGTGGGCTATAGCCTTGGTGGGGGGCGTGGGCGAAGTTCGTCCGCCGGACTCGGAATGGCCCGAGACTTTGCGGGCGGCGTCCGTGTGCTAAAAATAGGCCACGGGCAGAGCCGCGCCCAAAAATTAGCGCCCGAAGGTCGGAGTGCAAAAAACCCCAGCGGAAAAATGGGCAAAAAACGGGTGGGCTATAGCCTTGGTAGGCGTGGCGAGTTCGTCCGCGGACTCGGAATGGCCGAGACTTTGCGGGCGGCCTCCGTGTGCCAAAAATAGGCCACAGCCACAGCCGTGCCTAAAAATTAGCGCCAAGGTCGGGGTGCCAAAACCCACCAGTCGAAAAATGGCCAAAAAACGAGTGGGCTATAGCCTTGGTGGGCGGCGTGGGCGAAGTTCGTCCTCCGGACGCAGAATAGCCCGAGACTTTGCGGACGGCCTCCGTTTGCCAAAAATTGGTCACGCACATAGCCACGCCCAAAAATTAGCGCCTGAAGGTCGGGGTGCCAAAACACGCCAGCGGAAAAATGGCCAAAAAACGTGTGGGCTATAGACTTGGTGGGGTGCGTGGGCGAAGTTCGTCCGCCGGACTCGGAATGGCCCGAAACTTTGCAGGCGGCTTCCATGTGCTAAAAATAGGCCACGGACATAGTCGCGCCCAAAAATTAGCGCCCGAAGGTCAGTGCAAAACCCCCCAGCGGAAAAATGGGCAAAAAATGGGTGGGCTATAGCCTTGGTGGGGGGCGTGGGAGAAGTTCGTCCGCCGGACTCGGAATGGCCCGAGACTTTGCGGGCGGCCTCCGTGTGCCAAAAATAGGCAACGGGCACAGCTGCTCCCAAAAATTAGCACCCGAAGTTCGTGGTGCCAAAACCCCCAGCGGAAAAATGGCCAAAAAACGGGTGGGCTATAGCCTTGGTGGGGGGCGTGGGCGAAGTTCGTCCGCCGGACTCGGAATGGTCCGAGACTTTGTGGGTGGCCTCCGTGTGCCAAAAATAGGCAACGGCCACAGCCGCACTCAAAAATTAGCGCCCGAAGGTCGGGGTGCCAAAACCCCCCAGTGGAAAAATGGCCAAAAAAGGAGTGGGCTATAGCCTTGGTGGGGGGCGTGGGCGAAGTTCGTCCGCCGGACTCGGAATGGCCCGAGACTTTGCGGGCGGCCTCCGTGTACCAAAAATAGGCCACGGGAACAGCCATGCGCAAAAATTAGCGCCCGAAGGTCGGGGTGCCAAAACCCCCCAGCGGAAAAATGGCCAAAATACGGGTGGGCTATAGCCTTGGTGGGGGGCGTGGGCGAAGTTCGTCCTCCGGACTTAGAATGGCCCGAGACTATGTGGGCGGCCTCCGTGTGCCAAAAATTGGTCACGCGCATAGCCGCGCCCAAAAATTAGTGCCCGAAGGTCAGGGTGCCAAAACCCCACAGCGGAAAAATGGCCAAAAAACGGGTGGGCTATAGCCTTGGTGGGGGGCGTGGGCGAAGTTCGTCCTCCGGAATCAGAATGGCCCGAGACTTTGCGGGCGGCCTCCGTGTGCCAAAAATTTGCCACAGGCAGAGCCGCGCCCAAAAAATTAGCGCCCGAAGGTCGGGGTGCCAAAACCCCGCAGTGGAAAAATGGCCAAAAAACGAGTGGGCTATAGCCTTGGTGGGGGGCGTGGGCGAAGTTCGTCCGCCGGACTCGGAATGGCCCGAGATTTTGCGGGGCGGCCTCCGTGTGCCAAAAATATTCCACGGGCACAGCCATACCCAAAAATTAGTGCCCGAAGGTCGGGGTGCCAAAACCCCACAGCGGAAAAATGGCCAAAAAACGGGTGGGCTATAGCCTTGGTGGGGGGCGTGGGCGAAGTTCGTCCTCCGGAATCACAATGGCCCGAGACTTTGCGGGCGGCCTCCGTGTGCCAAAAATTTGCCACAGGCAGAGCCGCGCCCAAAAAATTAGCGCCCGAAGGTCGGGGTGCCAAAACCCCGCAGTGGAAAAATGGCCAAAAAACGAGTGGGCTATAGCCTTGGTGGGGGGCGTGGGCGAAGTTCGTCCGCCGGACTCGGAATGGCCCGAGATTTTGCGGGGCGGCCTCCGTGTGCCAAAAATATTCCACGGGCACAGCCATACCCAAAAATTAGTGCCCGAAGGTCGGGGTGCCAAAACCCCACAGCGGAAAAATGGCCAAAAAACGGGTGGGCTATAGCCTTGGTGGGGGGCGTGGGCGAAGTTCGTCCTCCGGAATCACAATGGCCCGAGACTTTGCGGGCGGCCTCCGTGTGCCAAAAATTTTCCACGGGCAGAGCCGCGCCCAAAAAATTAGCGCCCGAAGGTCGGGGTGCCAAAACCCCGCAGTGGAAAAATGGCCAAAAAACGAGTGGGCTATAGCCTTGGTGGGGGGCGTGGGCGAAGTTCGTCCACCGGACTCGGAATGGCCCGAGATTTTGCGGGACAGCCTCCGTGTGCCAAAAATATTCCACGGGCACAGCCGTACCCAAAAATTAGCGCCCGAAGGTCGTGGTGCCAAAACCCACCAGCGGAAAAATGGCCAAAAAATGGGTGGGCTATAGCCTTGGTGGGGGGCGTGGGCGAAGTTCGTCCGCCGGACTCGGAATGGTCCGAGACTTTGTGGGTGGCCTCCGTGTGCCAAAAATAGGCAACGGCCACAGCCGCACTAAAATTAGCGCCCGAAGGTCGGGGTGCCAAAACCCACCAGCAGAAAAATGGCCAAAAAACGGGTGGGCTATAGCCTTGGTGGGGGGCGTGGGCGAAGTTCGTCCTCCGGACTCAGAATGGGCCGAGACTTTGCGGACAGCCTCCGTGTGCCAAAAATATGTCACGCGCACAGCCGTACCCAAAAATTATCGCCCGAAGGTTGGGGTGCCAAAACCCACCAGCAGAAAAATGGCCAAAAAACGGGTGGGCTATAGCCTTGGTGGGGGGCGTGGGCGAAGTTCGTCCGCCGGACTCGGAATGGCCCGAGACTTTGTGGGTGGCCTCCGTGTGCCAAAAATAGGCAACGGCCACAGCCGCACTCAAAAATTAGTGCCCGAAGGTCGGGGTGCCAAAACCCCCCAGTGGAAAAATGGCCAAAAAAGGAGTGGGCTATAGCCTTGGTGGGGGGCGTGGGCGAAGTTCGTCCGCCGGATTTGGAATGGTCCGAGACTTTGTGGGTGGCCTCCGTGTGCTCAAAATAGGCCACGGCCACAGCCGAACTCAAAAATCAGCGCCCGACGGTCGGGGTGCCAAAACCCCCCAGTGCAAAAATGGCCAAAAAACGAGTGGGCTATAGCCTTGGTGGGGGGCGTGGGCGAAGTTCGTCCTCCGGAATCAGAATGGCCCGAGACTTTGCGGGCGGCCTCCGTGTGCCAAAAATTGGCCACGGCCAGAGCCGCGCCCAAAAATTAGCGCCCGAAGGTCGGGGTGCCAAAACCCCGCAGTGGAAAAATGGCCAAAAAACGAGTGGGCAATATCCTTGGTGGGGGGCGTGGGCGAAGTTCGTCCGCCGGACTCGGAAATGCCCGAGACTTTGCGGGCAGCCTCCGTGTGCCAAAAATAGGCCACGGGCACAGCCGTACCAAAAAATTAGCGCCCGAAGGTCGGGGTGCAAAAACCCACCAGCGGAAAAATGGCCAAAAAACGGGTGGGCTATAGCCTTGGTGGGGGGCGTGGGCGAAGTTCGTCCGCCGGACTCGGAATGGTCCGAGACTTTGTGGGTGGCCTCCGTGTGCCAAAAATAGGCCACGGCCACAGCCGAACTCAAAAATTAGAGCCCGAAGGTCGGGGTGCCAAAACCCCCCAGTGGAAAAATGGCCAAAAAACGAGTGGGCTATAGCCTTGGTGGGGGGCGTGGGCGAAGTTCGTCCGCCGGACTCGGAATGGCCCGAGACTTTGCGGGCGGCCTCCGTGTACCAAAAATAGGCCACGGGCACAGCCGAACTCAAAAATTAGCGCCCGACGGTCGGGGTGCCAAAACCCCCCAGTGGAAAAATGGCCAAAAAACGAGTGGGCTATAGCCTTGGTGGGGGGCGTGGGCGAAGTTCGTCCGCCGGACTCGGAATGGCCCGAGACTTTGCGGGCGGCCTCCGTGTACCAAAAATAGGCCACGGGCACAGCCGTACCCAAAAATTATCGCCCGAAGGTTGGGGTGCCAAAACCCACCAGCAGAAAAATGGCCAAAAAACGGGTGGGCTATAGCCTTGGTGGGGGGCGTGGGCGAAGTTCGTCCTCCGGACTCAGAATGGCCCGAGACTTTGCGGGCGGCCTCCGTGTGCCAAAAATTGGCCACGGGCAGAGCCGCGCCCAAAAATTAGCACCCGAAGGTCGGGGTGCCAAAACCCCGCAGTGGAAAAATGGCCAAAAAACGAATGGGCTATAGCCTTGGTGGGGGGCGTGGGCGAAGTTCGTCCGCCGGACTCGGAATGGCCCGAGACTTTGCGGGCGGCCTCCGTGTGCCAAAAATAGGCCATGGGCAAACCGTACCCAAAAATTAGCGCCCGAAGGTCGGGGTGCCAAAAACCACCAGCGGAAAAATGGGCAAAAAACGGGTGGGCTATAGCCTTGGTGGGGGGCGTGGGCGAAGTTCGTCCGCGGGTCTCGGAATGGCCCGATACTTTGAGGGCGGCCTCCGTGTGCCAGAAATAGGCCACGGGCATAGCCGCGCCCAAAAATTAGTGCCCGAAGGTCGGAGTGCAAAAACCCCCCAGCGGAAAAATGGGCAAAAAATGGGTGGGCTAAAGCCTTGGTGGGGGGCGCGGACGAAGTTCGTCCGCCAGACTCGGAATGGCCCGAGACTTTGCGGGCATCCTCCGTCTACCAAAAATAGGCCACGGGCACAGCCGCTCCCAAAAATTAGCCCCCGAAGGTCGGGGTGCCAAAACCCCCCAGCGGAAAAATGGCCAAAAAACGTGTGGGCTAAAGCCTTTGTGGGGGGCGTGGGCGAAGTTCGTCCTCCGGACTCAGAATGGCCCGAGTCTTTGCGGGCGGCCTCCGTGTGCCAAAAATAGGCCACGGGCACAGCCGCTCCCAAAAATTAGCACCCGAAGGTCGGGGTGCCAGAACCCCCCAGCGGAAAAATGGCCAAAAAACGAGTGGGCTATAGCCTTTGTGGGGGGCGTGGGCGAAGTTCGTCCGCCGGACTCGGAATGGCCCGAGACTTTGTGGGCAGCGTCCGTGTGATAAAAATAGGCCACGGCAACAGCCGTACCCAAAAATTAGCACCGAAGGTCGGGGTGCCAAAACCCCCGAGCGGAAAAATGGCCAAAAAATGGGTGGGCGTGGGCGAAGTTCGTCCTCCGGACTCAGAATGGCCCGAGAATTTGCGGGCGGCCTCCGTGTGCCAAAAATTATTCACGTGTATAGCCGCGCCAAAAAATTAGCGGCCGAAGGTCGGGGTGCCAAAACCCCCCAGCGTAAAAATGGCCAAAAAACGGGTGGGCTATAGCCTTGGTGGGGGGCGTGGGCGAAGTTCATCCGCCGGACTCAGAATTGCTCAAGACTTTGTGCGTGGCCTCTGTGTGCCCAAAATAGGCCACGGGCACAGTCGTGCCCAAAAATTAGCGCCCGAAGGTCGGGGTGCCAAAACCCCCCAGCGGAAAAATGGCCAAAAAACGGGTGGGCTATAGCCTTGGTGGTGGGCGTGGGCGAAGTTCGTCCTCCGAACTCAGAATGGCCCGAGAATTTGCGGGTGGCCTCCGTGTGCCAAAAATAGGCAACGGTCACAGCCGCGCGCAAAAATTAGCGCCCAAAGGTCGGGGTGCCAAAACCCCCCAGCGGAAAAATTGCCAAAAAACAGGTGGGCTATAGCCTTGGTGGGGGGCGCGGGCGAAGTTCGTCCGCCGGACTCGGAATTGCTCAAGACTTTGTGGGTGGCCTCTGTGTGCCAAAAATAGGCCACGGGCACAGCCGCACCCAAAAATTAGCGCCCGAAGGTCGGGGTGCCAAAACCCCCCAGCGGAAAAATGGCCAAAAAACGGGTGGGCTATAGCCTTGGTGGTGGGCGTGGGCGAAGTTCGTCCTCCGGACTCAGAATGGCCCGAGAATTTGCGGGCGGCCTCCGTGTGATAAAAATAGGCAACGGTCACAGCCGCGCGCAAAAATTAGCGCCCGAAGGTCGGGGTGCCAAAACCCCCCAGCGGAAAAATTGCCAAAAAACAGGTGGGCTATAGCCTTGGTGGGGGGCGCGGGCGAAGTTCGTCCGCCGGACTCGGAATTGCTCAAGACTTTGTGGGTGGCCTCTGTGTGCCAAAAATAGGCCACGGGCACAGCCGCACCCAAAAATTAGCGCCCGAAGGTCGGGGTGCCAAAACCCCCCAGCGGAAAAATGGCCAAAAAACGTGTGGGCTATAGCCTTGGTGGGGGGCGTGGGCGAAGTTCGTCCGCGGGACTCGGAATGGCCCGATACTTTGAGGGCGGCCTCCGTGTGCCAGAAATAGGCCACGGGCATAGCCGCGCCCAAAAATTAGTGCCCGAAGGTCGGAGTGCAAAAACCCCCCAGCGGAAAAATGGGCAAAAAATGGGTGGGCTAAAGCCTTGGTGGGGGGCGCGGACGAAGTTCGTCCGCCAGACTCGGAATGGCCCGAGACTTTGCGGGCATCCTCCGTCTACCAAAAATAGGCCACGGGCACAGCCGCTCCCAAAAATTAGCCCCCGAAGGTCGGGGTGCCAAAACCCCCCAGCGGAAAAATGGCCAAAAAACGTGTGGGCTAAAGCCTTTGTGGGGGGCGTGGCGAGATTCGTCCTCCGGACTCAGAATGGCCCGAGTCTTTGCGGGGCGGCCTCCGTGTGCCAAAAATAGGCCACAGGCACAGCCGCTCCCAAAAATTAGCACCGAAGGTCGGGGTGCCAGAACCCCAGCGGAAAAATGGCCAAGCGAGTGGGCTATAGCCTTTGTAGGCGTGGGCGAGATTCGTCCGCGGACTCGGAATGGCCCGAGACTTTGTGGGCAGCGTCCGTGTGAGAAATATATGCCACGGCAACAACCCGTACAAAAATTAGCACGAAGGTCGGGGTGCCAAAACCCCCGAGCGGAAAAATGGCCAAAAAATGGGTGGGCGATGGCGATGTTCGTCCTCCGGACTCAGAAAGGCCCGAGAATAACCGCGCGGCCTCCGTGGGCCAAATAGTATTCACGAGTATAGCCGCGCCAAATAATTAGCGGCCGAAGGTCGGGGTGCCAAAACCCCCCAGCGTAAAAATGGCCAAAAAACGGGTGGGCTAGAGCGTTGGTGGGCGTGGCGAAGTTCATCCGCGGACTCAGGTACTCAAGACTTTGTGCGTGGCCTCTGTGTGCCAAAAATTGTACACGGGCAGAGTCGTGCCAAAAAATTAGCGCCCGAAGGTCGGGGTTCCAAAACCCCCCAGCGTAAAAATGGCCAACGGTGGGCTATAGCCTTAGTGGTGGCGTGGGCGAGATTCGTCCTCCGAACTCAGAATGGCCCGAGAATTTGCGGGTGGCCTCCGTGTGCCAAAAATAGGCAACGGTCACAGCCGCGCGCGAAAATTAGCGCCCAAAGGTCGGGGTGCCAAAACCCCCCAGCGGAAAAATTGCCAAAAAACAGGTGGGCTATAGCCTTGGTGGGGGGCGGGCGAAGTTCGTCCGCGGACTCAGGAGTACTCAAGACTTTGCGGGCGGCCTCCGTGTGCCAAAAATAGGCCACGGGCACAGCCGCTCCCAAAAATTAGCGCCCGAAGGTCGGGGTGCCAAAACCCCCCAGCGGAAAAATGGCCAAAAAACGGGTGGGCTATAGCCTTGGTGGTGGGCGTGGGCGAAGTTCGTCCTCCGGACTCAGAATGGCCCGAGAATTTGCGGGCGGCCTCCGTGTGATAAAAATAGGCAACGGTCACAGCCGCGCGCAAAAATTAGCGCCCGAAGGTCGGGGTGCCAAAAACCCCAGCGGAAAAATTGCCAAAAAACAGGTGGGCTATAGCCTTGGTGGGGGGCGCGGGCGAAGTTCGTCCGCCGGACTCGGAATTGCTCAAGACTTTGTGGGTGGCCTCTGTGTGCCAAAAATAGGCCACGGGCACAGCCGCACCCAAAAATTAGCGCCCGAAGGTCGGGGTGCCAAAACCCCCCAGCGGAAAAATGGCCAAAAAACGTGTGGGCTATAGCCTTGGTGGGGGGCGTGGGCGAAGTTCGTCCGCCGGACTCGGAATGGCCCGATGCTGAGGCGGCCTCCGTGTGCCAGAAATAGGCCACGGGCATAGCCGTGCCCAAAATTAGTGCCCGAAGGTGGTGCAAAAACCCCCAGCGGAAAAATGGGCAAAAAATGGGTGGGCTAAAGCCTTGGTGGGGGGCGCGGACGAAGTTCGTCCGCCAGACTCGGAATGGCCCGAGACTTTGCGGGCATCCTCCGTCTACCAAAAATAGGCCACGGGCACAGCCGCTCCCAAAAATTAGCCCCCGAAGGTCGGGGTGCCAAAACCCCCCAGCGGAAAAATGGCCAAAAAACGGGTGGGCTATAGCCTTGGTGGGGGGCGTGGGCGAAGTTCGTCCTCCGGACTCAGAATGGCCCGAGACTTTGCGGGCAGCCTCCTTGTGCCAAAAATAGGCCACGGCCACAGCCGCTCCCTAAAATTATCGCCCGAAGGTCGGAGTGCAAAAACCCCCCAGCGGAAAAATGGGCAAAAAACGGGTGGGCTATAGCCTTTGTAGGGCGTGGCGGTTCGTCCGCGGACTCGGAATAGCCGAGACTTTGTGGTCAGCGTCCGTGTGATAAAAATAGGCCACGGCAACAGCCGTACCCAAAAATTAGCACCGAAGGTCGGGGTGCCAAAACCCCCGAGCGGAAAAATGGCCAAAAAATGGGTGGGCGTGGGCGAAGTTCGTCCTCCGGACTCAGAATGGCCCGAGAATTTGCGGGCGGCCTCCGTGTGCCAAAAATTATTCACGTGTATAGCCGCGCCAAAAAATTAGCGGCCGAAGGTCGGGGTGCCAAAACCCCCCAGCGTAAAAATGGCCAAAAAACGGGTGGGCTATAGCCTTGGTGGGGGGCGTGGGCGAAGTTCATCCGCCGGACTCAGAATTGCTCAAGACTTTGTGGGTGGCCTCTGTGTGCCTAAAATAGGCCACGGGCACAGTCGTGCCCAAAAATTAGCGCCCGAAGTTCGGTGTGCCAAAACCGCCCAGCGGAAAAATGGCCAAAAAACGGGTGGGCTATAGCCTTGGTGGTGGGCGTGGGCGAAGTTCGTCCTCCGGACTCAGAATGGCCCGAGAATTTGCGGGTGGCCTCCGTGTGCCAAAAATAGGCAACGGTCACAGCCGCGCCCAAAATTTAGCGCCCGAAGGTCGGGGTGCCAAAACCCCCCAGCGGAAAAATTGCCAAAAAACAGGTGGGCTATAGCCTTGGTGGGGGGCGCAGGCGAAGTTCGTCCGCCGGACTCGGAATTGCTCAAGACTTTGTGGGTGGCCTCTGTGTGCCAAAAATAGGCCATGGGCACAGCCGCACCCAAAAATTAGCGCCCGAAGGTCGGGGTGCCAAAACCCCCCAGCGGAAAAATGGCCAAAAAACGAGTGGGCTATAGCCTTGGTGGGGGGCGTGGGCGAAGTTCTTCCTCCGGACTCGGAATGGCCCGAGACTTTGCAGGCGGCTTCCGTGTGCTAAAAATAGGCCACGGGCATAGCCGCGTCCAAAAATTAGCACCCGAAGGTCGGAGTGCAAAAACCCCCCAGCGGAAAAATGGGCAAAAAATGGGTGGGCTAATGCCTTGGTGGGGGGCGCGGGCGAAGTTCGTCCGCCAGACTCGGAATGGCCCGAGACTTTGCGGGCGTCCTCCGTCTGCCAAAAATAGGCCACGGGCACAGCCGCTCCCAAAAATTAGCGCCCGAAGGTCGGGGTGCCAAAACCCCAGCGGAAAAATGGCCAAAGCGTGTGGGCTAAAGCCTTGGTTGGGGGCGTGGGCGAAGTTCGTCCGCCGGACTCGGAATTGCCCGAGACTTTGCGGGCGGCCTCCGTGTGCCAAAAATAGGCCACGGGCACAGCCGCTCCCAAAAATTAGCGCCCGAAGGTCGGGGTGCCAAAACCCCCCAGCGGAAAAATGGCCAAAAAACGAGTGGGCTATATCCTTTGTGGGGGGCGTGGGCGAAGTTCGTCCGCCGGACTCGGAATGGCCCGAGACTTTGTGGGCAGCCTCCGTGTGATAAAAATAGGCCACGGCCACAGCCGCACCCAAAAATTAGCGCCGAAGGTTGGGGTGCCAAAACCCCCCAGCGGAAAAATGGCCAAAAAACGGGTGGGCTATAGCCTTGGTGGTGGGCGTGGGCGAAGTTCGTCCTCCGAACTCAGAATGGCCCGAGAATTTGCGGGCGGCCTCCGTGTGCCAAAAAATGGTCACGCGTATAGCCGCGCGAAAAAATTAGCGGCCGAAGGTCGGGGTGCCAAAACCCCCCAGCGGAAAAATGACCAAAAAACGGGTGGGCTATAGCCTTGGTGGGGGGCGTGGGCGAAGTTCTTCCGCCGGACTCGGAATTGCTCAAGACTTTGTGGGTGGCCTCTGTGTGCCAAAAATAGGCCACGGCCACAGCCAGCGCAAAAGTAGCGCCCGAAGGTCAGGGTGCCAAAACCCCAGCGGAAAAATTGCCAAAAAACAGGTGGGCTATAGCCTTGGTGGGCGGACCGGGCTGCGTACGTCCGCCGGACTCGGTAGTGCGCCAGACTTTGTGGGTGGCCTCTGTGTGCCAAAAAGAGGCCACGGGCACAGCCGCACCAAAAATTAGTGCCCGAAGGTCAGGGTGCCAAAACCCCCAGCGGAAAAATGGCCAAAAGCAGAGTGGGCTATAGCCTTTGTGGGGGCGTGGCGAGTTCGTCCGCGGACTCGGAATGGCGAGACTTTGTGGGCAGCCTCCGTGTGAAAAAAATAGGCCCCGGCAACAGCCGCACCAAAAATTATGGCCCGAAGGTCTGGGTGCCAAACCCCCCCAGCGGAAAAATTGCCAAAAAACGGGTGGGCTATAGCCTTGGCGGTGGCGTGGCGAGTTCGTCCTCCGGACTCGGAATGGCCCGAAACTTTGCAGGCGGCTTCCGTCTGCCAAAAATAGGCCACGGGCACAGCCGCGCCCAAAAATTAGCGCTCGAAGGTCGGAGTGCAAAAACCCCCCAGCGGAAAAATGGGCAAAAAATGGGTGGGCTAAAGCCTTGGTGGGGCGAGGCGAGTTCGTCCGCCAGACTCGGAATGGCCCGAGACTGCGGGCGGCCTCTGTCTGCCAAAAATAGGCCACGGGCACAGCCGCTCCCAAAATTAGCGCCCGAAGGTCGGGGTGCAAAACCCGCCAGCGGAAAAATGGCCAAAAACGTGTGGGTTAAAGCCTTGGTGGGGCGTGGCGAGATTCGTCCGCCGGACTCGGAATTGACCGAGACTTTGCGGGCGGCCTCCGTGTGCCAAAAATAGGCCACGGGCACAGCCGCTCCAAAAAATTAGAGCCCGAAGGTCGGGGTGCCAAAACCCCCCAGCGGAAAAATGGCCAAAAAACGAGTGGGCTATAGCCTTTGTGCGGGGCTTGGGCGAAGTTCGTCCGCCGGACTCGGAATGGCCCGAGACTTTGTGGGCAGCCTCCGTGTGATAAAAATAGGCCACGGCAACAGCCGTACCCAAAAATTAGCGCCGAAGGTCGGGGTGCCAAAACCCCCCAGCGGAAAAATGGCCAAAAAACGGGTGGGCTATAGCCTTGGTGGTGGGCGTGGGCGAAGTTCGTCCTCCGGACTCAGAATGGCCCGAGAATTTGCGGGCGGCCTCCGTGTGCCAAAAATTATTCACGCGTATAGCCGTGCCAAAAAATTAGCGGCCGAAGGTCGGGGTGCCAAAACCCCCCAGCGGAAAAATGGCCAAAAACCGGGTGGGCTATAGCCTTGGTGGGGGGCGTGGGCGAAGTTCATCCGCCGGACTCGGAATTGCTCAAGACTTTGTGGGTCGCCTCTGTGTGCCCAAAATAGGCCACGGGCACAGTCGTGCCCAAAAATTAGCGCCCGAAGGTCGGGGTGCCAAAACCCCCCAGCGGAAAAATGGCCAAAAAACGGGTGGGCTATAGCCTTAGCGGTGGGCGTGGGCGAAGTTCGTCCGCCGGACTCGGAATGGCCCGAGACTTTGCGGGCGGCCTCCGTGAACCAAAAATAGACCACGGGCACAGCCGTACCCAAAAATTAGCGCCCGAAGGTCGGGGTGCCAAAACCCACCAGCGGAAAAATGGCCAAAAAACGGGTGGGCTATAGCCTTGGTGGGGCCGTGGGGCGAGTTCGATCCGCCGGAATCGGAATAGTCCGAGACTTTTGGGTGGCCTCCGTGACCCAAAAATAGCCCACGGCCATAGCTGTACACAAAAATTAGCGCCCGAAGGTCGGGGTGCCAAAACCCCCCAGTGGAAAAATGGCCAAAAAACGAGTGGGCTATAGCCTTGGTGGGGGGCGTGGGCGAAGTTCGTCCGCCGGACTCGGAATGGCCCGAGACTTTGCGGGCGGCCTCTGTCTGCCAAAAATAGGCCACGCGCACAGCCGCTCCCAAAAATTAGCGCCCGAAGGTCGGGGTGCCAAAACCCGCCAGCGGAAAAATGGCAAAAAAACGTGTGGGCTAAAGCCTTGGTGGGGGGCGTGGGCGAAGTTCGTCCGCCGGACTCGGAATTGACCGAGACTTTGCGGGCGGCCTCCGTGTGCCAAAATTAGGCCACGGGCACAGCCGCTCCCAAAAATTAGCGCCCGAAGGTCGGAGTGCCAAAACCCCCCAGCGGAAAAATGGCCAAAAAACGAGTGGGCTATAGCCTTTGTGCGGGGCGTGGGCGAAGTTCGTCCGCCGGACTCGGAATGGCTCGAGACTTTGTGGGCAGTCTCCGTGTGATAAAAATAGGCCACGGCAACAGCCGTACCCAAAAATTAGCGCCGAAGGTCGGGGTGCCAAAACCCCCCAGCGGAAAAATGGCCAAAAAACGGGTGGGCTATAGCCTTGGTGGTGGGCGTGGGCGAAGTTCGTCCTCCGGACTCAGAATGGCCCGAGAATTTGCGGGCGGCCTCCGTGTGCCAAAAATTATTCACGCGTATAGCCGCGCCAAAAAATTAGCGGCCGAAGGTCGGGGTGCCAAAACCCCCCAGCGGAAAAATGGCCAAAAACCGGGTGGGCTATAGCCTTGGTGGGGGGCGTGGGCGAAGTTCATCCGCCGGACTCGGAATTGCTCAAGACTTTGTGGGTGGCCTCTGTGTGCCCAAAATAGGCCACGGGCACAGTCGTGCCAAAAATTAGCGCCCGAAGGTCGGGGTGCAAAAACCCCCCAGCGGAAAAATGGCCAAAAAACGGGTGGGCTATAGCCTTAGTGGTGGGCGTGGGCGAAGTTCGTCCTCCGGACTCAGAATGGCCCGAGACTTTGCGGGCGGCCTCCGTGTGCCAAAAATAGGCCACGGACACAGCCGTACCCAAAAATTAGCCCCCGAAGGTCGGGGTGCCAAAACCCACCAGCGGAAAAATGGCCAAAAAACGGGTGGGCTATAGCCTTGGTGGGGGGCGTGGGCGAAGTTCGTCCGCCGGAATCGGAATGGTCCGAGACTTTGTGGGTGGCCTCCGTGTGCCAAAAATAGGCCATGGCCATAGCCGCACTCAAAAATTAGCGCCCGAAGGTCGGGGTTCCAAAACCCCCCAGTGGAAAAATGGCCAAAAAACGAGTGGGCTATAGCCTTGGTGGGGGGCGTGGGCGAAGTTCGTCCGCCGGACTCGGAATGGCCCGAGACTTTGCGGGCGGCCTCCGTGAACCAAAAATAGGCCACGGGCACAGCCGTACCCAAAAATTAGCGCCCGAAGGTCGGGGTGCCAAAACCCACCAGCGGAAAAATGGCCAAAAAACGGGTGGGCTATAGCCTTGGTGGGGGGCGTGGGCGAAGTTCGTCCGCCGGAATCGGAATGGTCCGAGACTTTGTGGGTGGCCTCCGTGTGCCAAAAATAGGCCACGACCATAGCTGCACTCAAAAATTAGCGCCCGAAGGTCGGGGTGCCAAAACCCCCCAGTGGAAAAATGGCCAAAAAACGAGTGGGCTATAGCCTTGGTGGGGGGCGTGGGCGAAGTTCGTCCGCCGGACTCGGAATGGCCCGAGACTTTGCGGGCGGCCTCCGTGTACCAAAAATAGGCCACGGGCACAGCCGTACCCAAAAATTAGCGCCCGAAGGTCGGGGTACCAAAACCCACCAGCAGAAAAATGGCCAAAAAACGGGTGGGCTATAGCCTTGGTGGGGGGCGTGGGCGAAGTTCGTCCTCCGGACTCAGAATGGCCCGAGACTTTGCGGGCGGCCTCCGTGTGCCAAAAATTGGTCACGCGCATAGCCGCGCCCAAAAATTAGCGCCCGAAGGTCGGGGTGCCAAAACCCCCCAGCGGAAAAATGGCCAAAAAACGGGTGGGCTATAGCCTTGGTGGGGGGCGTGGGCGAAGTTCGTCCTCCGGAATCAGAATGGCCCGAGACTTTGCGGGCGGCCTCCGTGTGCCAAAAATTGGCCACGGGCAGAGCCGCGCCCAAAAATTAGCGCCCGAAGGTCGGGGTGCCAAAACCCCGCAGTGGAAAAATGGCCAAAAAACGAGTGGGCTATAGCCTTGGTGGGGGGCGTGGGCGAAGTTCGTCCGCCGGACTCGGAATGGCCCGAGACTTTGCGGGCGGCCTCCGTGTGCCAAAAATAGGCCACGGGCACAGCCGTACCCAAAAATTAGCACCCGAATGTCGGGGTGCCAAAACCCACCAGCGGAAAAATGGCCAAAAAACGGGTGGGCTATAGCCTTGGTGGTGGGCGTGGGCGAAGTTCCTCCTCCGGACTCAGAATGGCCCGAGAATTTGCGGGCGGCCTCCGTGTGCCAAAAATTAGTCACGCGTATAGCCGCGCCAAAAAATTAGCGGCCGAAGGTCGGGGTGCCAAAACCCCCCAGCGGAAAAATGGCCAAAAAACGGGTGGCCTATAGCCTTGGTGGGGGGCGTGGGCGAAGTTCATCCGCCGGACTCGGAATTGCTCAAGACTTTGTGGGTGGCCTCTGTGTGCCCAAAATAGGCCACGGGCACAACCGCACCCAAAAATTAGCGCTCGAAGGTTGGGGTGCTAAAACCCCCTAGCGGAAAAATGGCCAAAATACGGGTGGGCTATAGCCTTGGTGGGGGGCGTGGGCGAAGTTCTTCCTCCGGACTCAGAATGGCCCGAGACTTTGCGGGCGGCCTCCGTGTGCCAAAAATTGGTCACGCGCATAGCCGCTCCCAAAAATTAGCGCCCGAAGGTCGGGGTGCCAAAACCCCCCAGCGGAAAAATTGCCAAAAAACATGTGGGCTAAAGCCTTGGTGGGGGGCGTGGGCGAAGTTCGTCCGCCGGACTCGGAATGGCCCGAGACTTTGCGGGCGGCCTCCGTGTGCCAAAAATAGGCCACGGGCACAGCCGTGCCCAAAAATTAGCGTCCGAAGGTCGGGGTGCCAAAACCCACCAGCGGAAAAATGGCCAAAAAATGGGTGGGCTATAGCCTTGGTGGGGGGCGTGGCGAGAGTTCGTCCGCGGACGCGGAATGGTCCGAGACGTTGTGGGTGGCGTCCGTGTGCAAAAAAATAGGCAAGCCACAGCCGCACTCAAAAATTAGCGCCCGAAGTTCGGGGTGCCAAAACCCCCCAGTTGAAAAATGGCCAAAAAACCAGTGGGCTAAAGCCTTGGTGGGGCGTGGCGAGTCGTCCGCCAGATTCGGAATGGCCGAGACTTTGCGGGCGGCCTCCGTGTACCAAAAATAGGCCACGGGCACAGCCGTGCCCAAAATTAGCGCCCGAAGGTCGGGGTGCCAAAACCCACCAGCAGAAAAATGGCCAAAAAACGGGTGGGCTATAGCCTTGGTGGGGGGCGTGGCGAGTTCGTCCTCCGGACTCAGAATGGCCCGAGACTTTGTGGGCCCGGCCTCCGTGTGCCAAAAATTAGTCACGCGCATAGCGCCAAAAATTAGCGAAGGTCGGGGTGCCATAACCCCAGCGGAAAAATGGCCAAAATACGGGTGGGCTATAGCCTTGGTGGGCGTGGCGAGATTCGTCCTCCGGACTCAGAATGGCCCGAGACTTTGCGGGCGGCCTCCGTGTGCCAAAAATTAGTCCAGCGCGCCAAAAATTAGCGCCGAAGTTCGGGGTGCCAAAACCCCCCAGCGGAAAAATGGCCAAACGGGTGGGCTAGAGCCTTGGTGGGGCGTGGCGAGATTCGTCCTCCGGAATCCATAATGGCCGAGACTTTCAGGCGGCCTCCGTGTGCCAAAAATTAGCCCACAGGCAGAGCGCCAAAAATTAGCGCCCGAAGGTCGGGTGCCAAAACCCGCTGTGGAAAAATGGCCAAAAGCGAGTGGGCTATAGCCTTGGTGGGCGTGGGCGAATTCGTCCGCGGACTCGGAATAGCCCGAGACTTTGTGGGCGGCCTCCGTGTGCCAAAAATAGGCCACGGGCACAGCCGTACCCAAAAATTAGCGCCCGAAGGTCGGGGTGCCAAAAACCACCAGCGGAAAAATGGCGAAAAAACGGGTGGGCTATAGCCTTGGTGGGGGGCGTGGGCGAAGTTCGTCCGCCGGACTCGGAATGGTCCGAGATCCTTGGGTGGCCTCCGTGTGCCAAAAATTGGTCAAGCGCATAGCCGCGCCCAAAAATTAGCGCCCGAAGGTCGGGGTGCCAAAACCCCCCAGCGGAAAAATGGCCAAAAAACGTGTGGGCTATAGCCTTGGTGGGGGGCGTGGGCGAAGTTCGTCCTCCGGACTCAGAATGGCCCGAGACTTTGCGGGCGGCCTCCGTGTGCCAAAAATTGGCCACGGGCAGAGCCGCGCCCAAAAATTAGCGCCCGAAGGTCGGGGTGCCAAAACCCACCAGCGGAAAAATGGCCAAAAAACGGGTGGGCTATAGCCTTGGTGGGGGGCGTGGGCGAAGTTCGTCCGCCGGCCTAGGAATGGTCCGAGACTTTGCGGGCGGCCTCCGTGTGCCAAAAATAGGCCACGGGCACAGCCGCTCCCAAAAATTAGCGCCCGAAGGTCGGGGTGCCAAAACCCCCCAGCGGAAAAATGGCCAAAAAACGAGTGGGCTATAGCCTTGGCGGGGGGCGTGGGCGAAGTTCGTCCGCCGGACTCGGAATGGCCCGAGATTTTGCGGGCGGCTACCGTGTGCTAAAAATAAGCCACGGGCATAGCCGCGCCCAAAAATTAGCGCCCGAAGGTCGGAGTGCAAAAACCCCCCAGCGGTAAAATGGGCAAAAAACGGGTGGGCTATAGCCTTGGTGGGGGGCGTGGGCCAATTTTTTCCGCCGGACTCGGAATGGCCCGAGACTTTGCGGGCGGCCTCTGTGTGCCAAAAATAGGCCACGGGCACAGCCGCTCCCAAAAATTAGCACCCGAAGGTCGTGGTGCAAAAACCCCCCAGCGGAAAAATGGGCAAAAAACGGGTGGGCTATAGCCTTGGTGGGGGGCGTGGGCGAAGTTCGTCCGCCGGACTCGGAATGGCCCGAGACTTTGCGGGCGGCGTCCGTGTGCCAAAAATAGGCCATGGGTACAGCCCTGCCTAAATATTAGCGCCCGAAGGTCGGGGTGACAAAACCCACGAGTTGAAAAATGGCCAAAAAATGAGTGGGCTATAGCCTTGGTGGGGGGCGTGGGCGAAGTTCGTCCTCCGGACTCAGAATAGCCCGAGACTTTGCGGACGGCCTCTGTGTGCCAAAACTTGGTCACGCGCATAGCCGCGCCCAAAAATTAGCACCTGAAGGTCGGGGTGCCAAAACCCCCCAGCGGAAAAATGGCCAAAAAACGTGTGGGCTAAAGCCTTGGTGGGGGGCGTGGGCGAAGTTCATCCGCCGGACTCGGAATTGCCCGAGACTTTGAGGGCGGCCTCCGTGTGCCAAAAATAGGCCACGGGCACAGCCGCTCCCAAAAATTAGCGCCCGAAGGTTGGGGCGCCAAAACCCCCCAGCTGAAAAATTGCCAAAAAACGAGTGGGCTATAGCCTTGGCGGGGGGCGTGGGCGAAGTTCGTCCGCCGGACTCGGAATGGCCCGAAACTTTGCGGGTGGCTTCCGTGTGCTAAAATTAGGCCACGGGCATAGCCGCGCCCAAAAATTAGCGCCCGAAGGTCGGGGTGCCAAAACCCCGCAGTGGAAAAATGGCCAAAAAACGAGTAGGCTATAGCCTTGGTGGGGGGCGTGGGCGAAGTTCGTCCGCCGGACTCGGAATGGCCCGAGACTTTGCGGGCGGCCTCCGTGTGCCAAAAATAGGCCACGGGCACAGCCGTACCCAAAAATTAGCGCCCGAAGGTCGGGGTGCCAAAACCCCGCAGTGGAAAAATGGCGAAAAAACGGGTGGGCTATAGCCTTGGTGGGGGGCGTGGGCGAAGTTCGTCCGCCGGACTCGGAATGGTCCGAGACTTGTGGGTGGCCTCCGTGTGCCAAAAATTGGTCACGCACATAGCCGCGCCCAAAAATTAGCGCCCGAAGGTCGGGGTGCCAAAACCCCCCAGCGGAAAAATGGCCTAAAAACGTGTGGGCTATAGCCTTGGTGGGGGGCGTGGGCGAAGTTCGTCCTCCGGACTCAGAATTGCCCGAGACTTTGCGGGCGGCCTCCGTGTGCTAAAAATTGGCCACGGGCATAGCCGCGCCAAAATTAGCGCCGAAGGTCAGGTGCAAAAACCCCAGCGGAAAAATGGGCAAAAATGGGTGGGCTATAGCCTTGGTGGGCGTGGCGAAGTTCGTCCGCCGGACTCGAATGGCCCGTCACTGCGGGCGGCCTCCGTTGCCAAAAATAGGCCCCAGGCACAGCCGCTCCCAAAAATTAGCGCCCGAAGGTGGGGTGCCAAAACCCCAGCGGAAAAATGGCCAAAAAGCGAGTGGGCTATAGCCTTGGCGGGCGTGGCGAGATTCGTCCGCCCGGACTCGGAATGGCCCGAGACTTTGCGGGCGGCTTCCGTGTGCTAAAAATAGGCCACCCAGGCATAGCGCCCAAAATTAGCGCCCGAAGGTCGGAGTGCAAAAACCCCCAGCGGAAAAATGGCCAAAAAATGGGTGGGCTATAGCCTTGGTGGGGGGCGTGGGCGAAGTTCGTCCGCCGGACTCGGAATGGCCCGAGACTTTGCGGGCGGCCTCCGTGTGCCAAAAATAGGCCACGGGCACAGCCGTACCCAAAAATTAGCGCCCGAAGGTCGGGGTGCCAAAAACCACCAGCGGAAAAATGGCGAAAAAACGGGTGGGCTATAGCCTTGGTGGGGGGCGTGGGCGAAGTTCGTCCGCCGGACTCGGAATGGTCCGAGACTTGTGGGTGGCCTCCGTGTGCCAAAAATTGGTCACGCGCATAGCCGCGCCCAAAAATTAGCGCCCGAAGGTCGGGGTGCCAAAACCCCCCAGCGGAAAAATGGCCAAAAAACGTGTGGGCTATAGCCTTGGTGGGGGGCGTGGGCGAAGTTCGTCCTCCGGACTCAGAATGGCCCGAGACTTTGCGGGCGGCCTCCGTGTGCTAAAAATAGGCCACGGGCATAGCCGCGCCCAAAAATTAGCGCCCGAAGGTCGGAGTGCAAAAACCCCCAGCGGAAAAATGGGCAAAAAATGGGTGGGCTATAGCCTTGGTGGGGGGCGTGGGCGAAGTTCGTCCGCCGGACTCGGAATGGCCCGTCACTTTGCGGGCGGCCTCCGTGTGCCAAAAATAGGCCACGGGCACAGCCGCTCCCAAAAATTAGCGCCCGAAGGTCGGGGTGCCAAAACCCCCCAGCGGAAAAATGGCCAAAAAACGAGTGGGCTATAGCCTTGGCGGGGGGCGTGGGCGAAGTTCGTCCGCCGGACTCGGAATGGCCCGAGACTTTGCGGGCGGCTTCCGTGTGCTAAAAATAGGCCACGGGCATAGCCGCGCCCAAAAATTAGCGCCCGAAGGTCGGAGTGCAAAAACCCCCCAGCGGTAAAATGGGCAAAAAACGGGTGGGCTATAGCCTTGGTGGGGGGCGTGGGCGAAGTTCGTCCGCCGGACTCGGAATGGCCCGACACTTTGCGGGCGGCCTCCGTGTGCAAAAAATAGGCCACGGGCACAGCCGCTCCCAAAAATTAGCGCCCGAAGGTCGGGGTGCCAAAACCCCCCAGCGGAAAAATGGCCAAAAAACGAGTGGGCTATAGCCTTGGCGGGGGGCGTGGGCGAAGTTCGTCCGCCGGACTCGGAATGGCCCGAGACTTTGCGGGCGGCCTCCGTGTGCCAAAAATAGGCCATGGGTACAGCCCTGCCTAAATATTAGCGCCCGAAGGTCGGGGTGACAAAACCCACGAGTGGAAAAATGGCCAAAAAACGAGTGGGCTATAGCCTTGGTGGGGGGCGTGGGCGAAGTTCGTCCGCCGGAATCGGAATGGCCCGACACTTTGCGGGCGGCCTCCGTGTGCCAAAAATAGGCCACGGGCACAGCCGCTCCCAAAAATTAGCGCCCGAAGGTCGGGGTGCAAAAACCCCCAGCGGAAAAATGGGCAAAAAATGGGTGGGCTATAGCCTTGGTGGGGGGCGTGGGCGAAGTTCGTCCTCCGGAATCAGAATGGCCCGAGACTTTGCGGGCGGCCTCCGTGGGCCAAAAATAGGCCACGGGCACAGCCGCTCCCAAAAATTAGCGCCCGACAGTCGGGGTGCCAAAACCCACCAGTGGAAAAATGGCCAAAAAACGGGTGGCCTATAGCCTTGGTGGGGGGCGTGGGCGAAGTTCGTCCTCCGGACTCAGAATGGCCGAGACTGCGGGACAGCCTCCGTGTGCCAAAAATTAGTCACTTGCGCATGCGCCCAAAAATTAGCCCCGAAGGTCGGGGTGCCAAAACCCCGTAGCGGAAAAATGGCCAAAAAATGGGTGGGCTATAGCCTAGGTGGGGGGCGTGGGCGAAGTTCGTCCTCCGGATTCAGAATGGCCCGGGACTTTGCAGGCGGCCTCCGTGTGCCAAAAATTGGTCCCGCGCAGCCCAAAAATTAGATCCCGAAGGTCAGGAGCCAAAACCCCACAGCGGAAAAATGGCCAAAAGCGGGTGGGCTATAGCCTTGGTGGGGGCGTGGGCGAGTTCGTCCTCCGGAATCAGAATGGCCGAGACT
This sequence comes from Citrus mangshanensis, assembly GCA_030449895.1. Lineage (NCBI taxonomy): Eukaryota > Viridiplantae > Streptophyta > Magnoliopsida > Sapindales > Rutaceae > Citrus > Citrus mangshanensis. The sequence goes on along the minus strand of JASUUJ010000066.1, from coordinate 198,104 downwards.
TTGCGGGCGGCCTCCGTGTGCCAAAAATTGGCCACGGGCAGAGCCGTACCCAAAAATTAGCGCCCGAAGTCGGGTGCCAAAACCCCGCAGTGGAAAAATGGCCAAAAGCGAGTGGGCTATAGCCTTGGTGGGCGTGGCGAGATTCGTCCGCGGACTCGGAATGGTCCGAGACTTTGTGGGTGGCCTCCGTGTGCCAAAACTAGGCAACGGCCTCAGCCGCACTCAAAAATTAGCGCCCGAAGGTCGGGGTGCCAAAACCCCCCAGTGGAAAAATGGCCAAAAAACGAGTGGGCTGTAGCCTTGGTGGGGGGCGTGGGCGAAGTTCGTCCGCCGGACTCGGAATGGCCCGAGACTTTGCGGTCGGCCTCCGTGTACCAAAAATAGGCCACGGGCAGAACCGCGCCCAAAAATTAGCACCCAAAGGTCGGGGTGCCAAAACCCCGCAGTGGAAAAATGGCCAAAAAACGAGTGGGCTATAGCCTTGGTGGGGGGCGTGGGCGAAGTTCGTCCGCCGGACTCGGAATGGCCCGAGACTTTACGGGCGGCCTCCGTGTGCCAAAAATAGGCCACGGGCACAGCCGTACTCAAAAATTAGCGCCCGAAGGTCGGGGTGGCAAAACCCCCCAGTGGAAAAATGGCCAAAAAACGAGTGGGCTATAGCCTTGGTGGGGGGCGTGGGCGAAGTTCGTCCGCCGGACTCGGAATGGCCCGAGACTTTGCGGGCGGCTTCCGTGTGCCAAAAATAGGCCACGGGCAAAGCCGTACCCAAAAATTAGCACCCGAAGGTCGGGGTGCCAAAACCCACCAGCGGAAAAATGGCCAAAAAATGGGTGGGCTATAGCCTTGGTGGGGGGTGTGGGCGAAGTTCGTCAGCCGGACTCGGAATGGTCCGAGACTTTTTGGGTGGCCTCCGTGTGCCAAAAATAGGCCACGGGCAAAGCCGTACCCAAAAATTAGCGCCCGAAGGTCGGGGTGCCAAAACCCACCAGCGGAAAAATGGCCAAAAAATGGGTGGGCTATAGCCTTGGTGGGGGGCGTGGGCGAAGTTCGTCCGCCGGACTCGGAATGGCCCGAGACTTTGCGGGCGGCCTCCGTGTGCCAAAAATAGGCCACGGGCAAAGCCGTACCCAAAAATTAGCGCCCGAAGGTCGGGGTGCCAAAACCCACCAGCGGAAAAATGGCCAAAAAATGGGTGGGCTATAGCCTTGGTGGGGGGTGTGGGCGAAGTTCGTCCGCCGGACTCGGAATGGTCCGAGACTTTGTGGGTGGCCTCCGTGTGCCAAAACTAGGCAACGGCCTCAGCCGCACTCAAAAATTAGCGCCCGAATGTCGGGGTGCCAAAACCCCCCAGTGGAAAAATGGCCAAAAAACGAGTGGGCTGTAGCCTTGGTGGGCGTGGGCGAGATTCGTCCGCGGACTCAGGAATGGCCGAGACTTTGCGGTCGGCCTCCGTGTACCAAAAATAGGCCAGGCAGAACCGCGCCCAAAAATTAGCACCCAAAGGTCGGTGCCAAAACCCCAGTGGAAAAATGGCCAAAAGCGAGTGGGCTATAGCCTTGGTGGGGCGTGGGCGAGTTCGTCCGCGGACTCGGAATAGCCCGAGACTTCTGGCGGCCTCCGTGTGCCAAAAATAGGCCACGGGCACAGCCGTACTCAAAAATTAGCGCCCGAAGGTCGGGGTGGCAAAACCCCCCAGTGGAAAAATGGCCAAAAAACGAGTGGGCTATAGCCTTGGTGGGGCGTGGCGAGATTCGTCCGCCGGACTCGGAATGGCCCGAGACTTTGCGGTCGGCCTCCGTGTACCAAAAATAGGCCACGGGCACAGCCGTGCCCAAAAATTATCGCCCGAAGGTCGGGGTACCAAAACCCACCAGCAGAAAAATTGCCAAAAAACGGGTGCGCTATAGCCTTGGTGGGGGGCGTGGGCGAAGTTCGTCCGCCGGACTCGGAATGGCCCGAGACTTTGCGGGCGGCTTCCGTGTGCCAAAAATAGGCCACGGACACAGCCGTACCAAAAAATTAGCGCCCGAAGGTCGGGGTGCCAAAACCCACCAGCGGAAAAATGGCCAAAAAACGGGTGGGCTATAGCCTTGGTTGGGGGCGTGGGCGAAGTTCGTCCGCCGGACTCGGAATGGTCCGAGACTTTGTGGGTGGCCTCCGTGTGCCAAAAATAGGCCACGGGCAAAGCCGTACCCAAAAATTAGCGCCCGAAGGTCGGGGTGCCAAAACCCCCCAGCGGAAAAATGGCCAAAATATGGGTGGGCTATAATCTTGGTGGGGGGCGTGGGCAAAGTTCGTCCTCCGGACTCAGAATGGCCCGAGACTTTGCGGGCGGCCTCCGTGTGCCAAAAATTGGTCACGCGCATAGCCGCGCCCAAAAATTACAGCCCGAAGGTCAGGGAGCCAAAACCCCACAGCGGAAAAATGGCCAAAAAACGGGTGGGCTATAGCCTTGGTGTGGGGCGTGGGCGAAGTTCGTCCTCCGGACTCAGAATGGCCCGAGTATTTGCGGAAGGCCTCCGTGTGCCAAAAATTTTTCACGCACATAGCCGCGCCCAAAAATTAGCGCCCGAAGGTCGGGGTGCCAAAACCCCCAAGCGGAAAAATGGCCAAAAAACGGGTGGGCTATAGCCTTGGTGGTGGGCGTGGGCGAAGTTCGTCCTCCGGACTCAGAATGGCCCGAGAATTTGCGGGCGGCCTCCGTGTGCCAAAAATTGGTCACGCGTATAGCCGCGCCCAAAAAATAGCGCCCGAAGGTCGGAGTGCATAAACCCCCCAGCGGAAAAATGGGCAAAAAACGGGTGGGCTATAGCCTTGGTGGGGGGCGTGGGCGAAGTTCGTCCTCCGGACTCAGAATGGCCCGAGACTTTGCGGGTGTCCTCCGTGTGCCAAAAATAGGCCACGGGCACAGCCGATCCCAAAAATTAGCGCCCGAAGGTCGGGGTGCCAAAACCCCCCAGCGGAAAAATGGCCAAAAAACGTGTGGGCTATAGCCTTGGTGGGGACGCGGGCGAAGTTCGTCCTCCGGACTTAGAATGGCCCGAGTCTTTGCGGACGGCCTCCGTGGGCTAAAAATTGGGCACGGGCACAGCCGCACTAAAAAATTAGCGTCCGAAGGTCGGGGTGCCAAAACCCCCCAGCGGAAAAATGGCCAAAAAACGGGTGGGCTATAGCCTTGGTGGGGGGCGTGGGCGAAGTTCGTCCGCCGGCCTAGGAATGGTCCGAGACTTTGTGGGTGGCCTCTGTGTGCCTAAAATAGGTCACGGCCACAGCCGCACCCAAAAATTAGCGCCGAAGGTCGGGGTGCCAAAACCCCCCAGCGGAAAAATGGCCAAAAAACGGGTGGGCTATAGCCTTGGTGGTGGGCGTGGGCGAAGTTCGTCCTCCGGACTCAGAATGGCCCGAGACTTTGCGGGCAGCCTCCGTGTGCCAAAAATTGGTCACGCACATAGCCGCGCCCAAAAATTAGCGCCCGAAGGTCGGGGTGCCAAAATCCCCCAGCGGAAAAATGGCCAAAAAACGGGTGGGCTATAGCCTTGGTGGTGGGCGTGGGCGAAGTTCGTCCTCCGGACTCAGAATGGCCCGAGAATTAGCGCCCAAAAATTAGCGCCCGAAGGTCGGGGTGCCAAAATCCCCCAGCGGAAAAATGGCCAAAAAACAGGTGGGCTATAGCCTTGGCGGGGGGCGCGGGCGAAATTCGTCCGCCGGGCCCGGAATTGCTCAAGACGTTGTGGGTGGCCTCTGTGTGCCAAAAATAGGCCACGGGCACAGCCGCACCCAGAAATTAGCGCCCGAAGGTCGGGGTGCCAAAACCCCCCAGCGGAAAAATGGCGAAAAAACGAGTGGGCTATAGCCTTGGTGGGGGGCGTGGGCGAAATTCTTCCTCCGGACTCGGAATGGCCCGAGACTTTGCGGACGGCCTCCATGAGCCAAAAATTGGTCACGCGCATAGCCGCGCCCACAAATTAGCGCCTGAAGGTCGGGGTGCCAAAACCCGCCAGCGGAAAAATGGCCAAAAAACGTGTGGGCTATAGCCTTGGTGGGGGGCGTGGGCAAAGTTCGTCCGCGGGACTCGGAATGGCCCGATACTTTGAGGGCGGCCTCCGTGTGCCAGAAATAGGCCACGGGCACAGCCGCGCCCAAAAATTAGCGCCCGAAGGTCAGGGTGCCAAAACCCCCCAGCGGAAAAATGGCCAAAAAACGTGTGGGCTATAGCCTTGGTGGGGGGCGTTGGCGAAGTTCGTCCGCCGGACTCGGAATGGACCGAGACTTTGCGGGCGGCCTCCGTGTGCCAAAAATAGGCAACGGTCACAGCCGCGCCCAAAAATTAGCGCCCGAAGGTCGGGGTGCCAAAACCCCCCAGCGGAAAAATTGCCAAAAAACAGGTGGGCTATAGCCTTGGCGGGGGGCGCGGGCGAAGTTCGTCCGCCGGGCTCGGAATTGCTCAAGACTTTGTGGGCGGCCTCCGTGTGCCAAAAATAGGCAACGGTCACAGCCGCGCCCAAAAATTAGCGCCCGAAGGTCGGGGTGCCAAAACCCCCCAGCGGAAAAATGGCCAAAAAACGGGTGGGCTATAGCCTTGGTGGTGGGCGTGGGCGAAGTTCGTCCTCCGGACTCAGAATGGCCCGAGAATTTGCGGGCGGCCTCCGTGTGCCAAAAATAGGCAACGGTCACAGCCGCGCCCAAAAATTAGCGCCCGAAGGTCGGGGTACCAAAACCCCCCAGCGGAAAAATTGCCAAAAAACAGGTGGGCGATAGCCTTGGTGGGGGGCGTGGGCGAAGTTCGTCCTCCGGACTCAGAATGGCCCGAGACTTTGCGGGCGGCCTCCGTGTGCCAAAAATAGGCCACGTGCACAGCCGCTCCCAAAAATTAACGCCCGAAGGTCGTGGTGCCAAAACCCCCCAGCGGAAAAATGGCCAAAAAACGTGTGGGCTATAGCCTTGGTGGGGGGCGTGGGTGAAGTTCGTCCGCCGGACTTGGAATGGCCCGATACTTTGCGGGCGGCCTCCGTGTGCCAGAAATAGGCCACGGGCACAGCCACGCCAAAAAATTAGCACACAAAGGTCGGGGTGCCAAAACCCACCAGCGGAAAAATGGACAAAAAACGGGTGGGCTATAGCCTTGGTGGGGGGCGTGGGCGAAGTTCATCCGCCGGACTCGGAGTGGCTCGACACTTTGTGGGTGGCCTCCGAGTGCCAAAAATAGGCCACGGGCACAGCCGCGCCCAAAAATTAGCGCCCGACGGTCGGGGTGCCAAAACCCCCCAGCGGAAAAATGGCCAAAATATAGGTGGGCTATAGCCTTGGTGGGGGGCGTGGGCGAAGTTCTTCCTCCGGACTCAGAATGGCCCGAGACTTTGCGGGCGGGCTCCGTGTGCCAAAAATTGGTCACGCGCATAGCGTAACAAAAAATTAGCGCCCGAAGGTCGGGGTGCCAAAACCCCCCAGCGGAAAAATGGCCAAAAAACAGGTGGGCTATAGCCTGGTGGTGGCGAGCGAGTTAAATCCGCCCGGGCTCGGGAATTACTCAAGACTTTGTGGGTGGCCTCTGTTTGCCAAAAATTAGTCACGCATGGCATTAAAAATTAGCGCCCGAAGGTCGGGGTGCCAAAACCCCCCAGCGGAAAAATGGGCAAAAAACGGGTGGGCTATAGCCTTGGTGGGGGGCGTGGGCGAAGTTCGTCCTCCGGACTCAGAATGGCCCGACACTTTGTGGGTGGCCTCCGAGTGCCAAAAATTGGTCACGCGCATAGCGTAACAAAAAATTAGCGCCCGAAGGTCGGGGTGCCAAAACCCCCCAGCGGAAAAATGGCCAAAAAACAGGTGGGCTATAGCCTTGGTGGGGGGCGCGGGCGAAGTTCGTCCGCCGGGCTCGGAATTGCTCAAGACTTTGTGGGTGGCCTCTGTTTGCCAAAAATTGGTCACGCGCATAGCCGCGCCCAAAAATTAGCGCCCGAAGGTCGGGGTGCCAAAACCCCCCAGCGGAAAAATGGCCAAAAAACAGGTGGGCTATAGCCTTGGTGGGGGGCGCGGGCGAAGTTCGTCCGCCGGGCTCGGAATTGCTCAAGACTTTGTGGGTAGCCTCTGTGTGCCAAAAATAGGCCACGGGCACAGCCGCACCCAAAAATTAGCGCCCGAAGGTCGGGGTGCCAAAACCCCCCAGCGGAAAAATGGCCAAAAAAGGAGTGGGCTATAGCCTTGGTAGGGCGTGGCGAAGTTCTTCCTCCGGACTCGGAATGGCCGAGACTTTGCGGGTGGCGTCCATGTGCTAAAAATAGGCCCGCAGGCAGAGCCGTGCCCAAAAATTAGCGCCGAAGGTCGGAGTGCAAAAACCCCAGCGGAAAAATGGGCAAAAAGCGGGTGGGCTATAGCCTTGGTAGGCGTGGCGAGATTCGTCCGCCGGACTCGGAATGGCCCGAGACTTTGCGGGCGGCCTCCGTGTGCCAAAAATAGGCCACGGGCTCAGCCGGGCCTAAAAATTATCGCCCGAAGGTCGGGGTGCCAAAACCCACTAGTGGAAAAATGGCCAAAAAACGAGTGGGCTATAGCCTTGGTGGGGGGCGTGGGCGAAGTTCGTCCTCCGGACTCAGAATAGCCTGAGACTTTGTGGACGGCCTCCGTGTGCCAAAAATTGGTCACGCGCATAGCCGCGCCCAAAAATTAGCGCCTGAAGGTCGGGGTGCCAAAACCCGCCAGCGGAAAAATGGCCAAAAAACGTGTGGGCTATAGCCTTGGTGGGGGGCGTGGGCAAAGTTCGTCCGCGGGACTCGGAATGGCCCGATACTTTGAGGGCGGCCTCCGTGTGCCAGAAATAGGCCACGGGCACAGCCGCGCCCAAAAATTAGCGCCGGAAGGTCGGGGTGCCAAAACCCCCCAGCGGAAAAATGGCCAAAAAACGAGTGGGCTATAGCCTGGCGAAGTGTTGGCGAGATTCGTCCGCGGACTCGGAATAGCCGAGTCTTTGCGGGCAGCCTCCGTGTGCCAAAAATAGGCCATAGGCACAGCCGTGCCCAGGAATTAGCGCCAGAAGGTCGGGCTGCCAAAACCAGCGGAAAAATGGCCAAAAGCGGGTGGGCTATAGCCTTGGTGGGCGTGGCGAGTCGTCCGCCGGCCTCAGAATCGTCCGAGACTTTGTGGGTAGCCTCTGTGTGCCTAAAATAGGCCACGGGCACAGTCGTGCCCAAAAATTAGCGCCCGAAGGTCGGGGTGCCAAAACCCCCCAGCGGAAAAATTGCCAAAAAACGGGTGGGCTATAGCCTTGGTGGTGGGCGTGGGCGAAGTTCGTCCTCCGGACTCAGAATGGCCCGAGAATTTGCGGGCGGCCTCCGTGTGCCAAAAATAGGCAACGGTCACAGCCGCGCCCAAAAACTAGCGCCCGAAGGTCGGGGTGCCAAAACCCCCCAGCGGAAAAATTGCCAAAAAACAGGTGGGCTATAGCCTTGGTGGGGGGCGTGGGCGAAGCTCGTCCTCCGGACTCAGAATGGCCCGAGAATTTGCGGGCGGCCTCCGTGTGCCAAAAATAGGCAACGGTCACAGCCGCGCCCAAAAATTAGCGCCCGAAGGTCGGGGTGCCAAAACCCCCCAGCGGAAAAATTGCCAAAAAACAGGTGGGCTATAGCCTTGGTGGGGGGCGTGGGCGAAGTTCGTCCTCCGGACTCAGAATGGCCCGAGACTTTGCGGGCGGCCTCCGTGTGCCAAAAATAGGCCACGGGCACAGCCGCTCCCAAAAATTAAGGCCCGAAGGTCGTGGTGCCAAAACCCCCCAGCGGAAAAATGGCCAAAAAATGTGTGGGCTATAGCCTTGGTGGGGGGCGTGGGTGAAGTTCGTCCGCCGGACTTGGAATGGCCCGATACTTTGCGGGCGGCCTCCGTGTGCCAGAAATAGGCCACGGGCACAGCCACGCCAAAAAATTAGCACCCGAAGGTCGGGGTGCCAAAACCCACCAGCGGAAAAATGGACAAAAAACGGGTGGGCTATAGCCTTGGTGGGGGGCGTGGGCGAAGTTCATCCGCCGGACTCGGAGTGGCTCGACACTTTGTGGGTGGCCTCCGTGTGCCAAAAATTGGTCAAGCGCATAGCCGCGCCCAAAAATTAGCGCCCGAAGGTCGGGGTGCCAAAACCCACCAGCGGAAAAATGGACAAAAAACGGGTGGGCTATAGCCTTGGTAGGGCGTAGGCGAGTTCGTCCGCGGACTCGGAATGGCCCGAGACTTTGCGGGCGGCCTCCGTGTACCAAAAATTGGTCACGCGCATAGCCCAAAAATTAGCACCCGAAGGTGGTGCCAAAACCCCAACGGAAAAATGGCCAAAAGCGGGTGGGCTATAGCCTTGGTGGGGCGTGGGCGAGATTCGTCCGCCCGGACTCGGAATGGCCCGAGACTTCACGGGGCGGCCTCCGTGTACCAAAAATTAGTCACGCCAGCAGCTTAAAAATTAGCACCCAGGTCAGGTGCAAAACCCCCAACGGAAAAATGGCCAAAAGCGTGTGGGCTATAGCCTTGGTGGGGGGCGTGGGCGTAGTTTGTCCGCCGGACTCGTAATGGCCCGAGTCTTTGCGGGCGGCCTCCGCGTGCCAAAAATTGGTCACGCGCATAGCCGTGCCCAAAAATTAGAGCCCGAAGGTCAGGGTGCCAAAACCCCACAGCGGAAAAATGGCCAAAAGCAGGTGGGCTATAGCCTTGGTGGGGCGTGGGCGAGATTCGTCCTCCGGAATCAGAATGGCCGGAGACTTTGCGGGCGGCCTCCGTGTGCCAAAAATTACAGGCAGAGCCAAAATTAGCGCCCGAAGGCCGGGGTGCCAAAACCCACCAGCAGAAAAATGGCCAAAAAATGGGTGGGCTATAGCCTTGCTGGGCGTGGCGAGTTCGTCCGCGGACTCGGAATAGTCCGAGACTTTGTGGGTGGCCTCCGTGTGCCAAAACTAGGCAACGGCCTCAGCCGCACTAAAAAATTAGTGCCCGAAGGTCAGGGTGCCAAAACCCCCCAGTGGAAAAATGGCCAAAAAACGAGTGGGCTATAGCCTTGGTGGGGGGCGTGGGCGAAGTTCGTCCGCCGGACTCGGAATGGCCCGAGACTTTGCGGTCGGCCTCCGTGTACGAAAAATAGGCCACGGGCACAGCCGTGCCCAAAAATTAGCGCCCGAAGGTCGGGGTGCCAAAACCCACCAGCAGAAAAATTGCCAAAAAACGGGTGCGCTATAGCCTTGGTGGGGGGCGTGGGCGAAGTTCGTCCTCCGGACTCAGAATGGCCCGAGACTTTGCGGGCGGCCTCCGTGTGCCAGAAATAGGCCACGGGCACAGCCACGCCAAAAAATTAGCACCCGAAGGTCGGGGTGCCAAAACCCACCAGCGGAAAAATGGACAAAAAACGGGTGGGCTATAGCCTTGGTTGGGGGCGTGGCGAGATTCATCCGCCGGACTCGGAGTGGCTCGACACTTTGTGGGTGGCCTCCGAGTGCCAAAAATTGGTCACGCGCATAGCGTAACAAAAAATTAGCGCCCGAAGGTCGGGGTGCCAAAACCCCCCAGCGGAAAAATGGCCAAAATACGGGTGGGCTATAGCCTTGGTGGGGCGTAGGCGAGTTCGTCCGCGGACTCGGAATAGCCCGAGACTTTGCGGGCGGCCTCCGTGTACCAAAAATTGGTCACGTGCATAGCGCGCCAAAAATTAGCACCGAAGGTCGGGGTGCCAAAACCCCAACGGAAAAATGGCCAAAAGCGTGTGGGCTAAAGCCTTGGTAGGGCGTGGGCGGTTTGTCCGCCGGACTCGGAATGGCCGAGACTTTGCGGGCGGCCTCCGTGTGCCAAAAATTGGTCACGCGCATAGCCGTGCCCAAAAATTAGAGCCCGAAGGTCAGGGTGCCAAAACCCCACAGCGGAAAAATGGCCAAAAAACGGGTGGGCTATAGCCTTGGTGGGGGGCGTGGGCGAAGTTCGTCCTCCGGAATCAGAATGGCCCGAGACTTTGCGGGCGGCCTCCGTGTGCCAAAAATTGGCCACGGGCAGAGCCGCGCCCAAAAATTAGCGCTCGAATGTTGGGGTGCCTAACCCCCCCAGCGGAAAAATGGCCAAAATACGGGTGGGCTATAGCCTTGGTGGGGGGCGTGGGCGAAGTTCTTCCTCCGGACTCAGATTGGCCCGAGACTTTGCGGGCGGCCTCCGTGTGCCAAAAATTGGTCACGCGCATAGCCGCTCCCAAAAATTAGCGCCCGAAGGTCGGGGTGCCAAAACCCCCCAGCGGAAAAATTGCCAAAAAACATGTGGGCTAAAGCCTTGGTGGGGGGCGTGGGCGAAGTTCGTCCGCCGGACTCGGAATGGCCCGAGACTTTGCAGGCGGCCTCCGTGTGCCAAAAATAGGCCACGGGCACAGCCGGGCCCAAAAATTAGCGCCGAGTCTAGGTGCCAAAACCCACCAGCGGAAAAATGGCCAAAAGCGGGTGGGCTATAGCCGTGGTGGGGGGCGTGTGCGAAGTTCGTCCGCCGGACTCGGAATGGCCCGAGACTTTGTGGGCGGCCTCCGTGTGCCAAAAATAGGCCACGGGCACAGCCGCTCCCAAAAATTAGCGCCCGACGGTCTGGGTGCCAAAACCCACCAGTGGAAAAATGGCCAAAAAACGGGTGGGCTATAGCCTTGGTGGGGGGCGTGGGCGAAGTTCGTCCTCCGGACTCAGAATGGCCCGAGACTTTGCGGACGGCCTCCGTGTGCCAAAAATTGGTCACGCGCCTAGCCGCACCCAAAAATTAGGCCCCGAAGGCCGGGGTGCGAAAACCCCCCAGCGGAAAAATGGCCAAAATACGGGTGGGCTATAGCCTTGGTGGGGGGCGTGGGCGAAGTTCGTCCTCCGGACTCAGAATGGCCCGAGACTATGCGGGCGGCCTCAGTGTGCCAAAAATTGGTCACGCGCATAGCGCGCCCAAAAATTAGTGCCCGAAGGTCAGGGTGCCAAAACCCCACAGCGGAAAAATGGCCAAAAAACGGGTGGGCTATAGCCTTGGTGGGGGGCGTGGGCGAAGTTCGTCCTCCGGAATCAGAATGGCCCGAGACTTTGCGGACGGCCTCCGTGTGCCAAAAATTGGCCACGGGCAGAGCCGCGCCCAAAAATTAGCGCCCGAAGGTCGGGGTGCCAAAACCCCGCAGTGGAAAAATGGCCAAAAAACGAGTGGGCTATAGCCTTGGTGGGGGGCGTGGGCGAAGTTCGTCCGCCGGACTCGGAATGGCCCGAGACTTTGCGGGGCGGCCTCCGTGTGCCAAAAATATTCCACGGGCACAGCCGTACCCAAAAATTAGCGCCCGAAGGTCGGGGTGCCAAAACCCACCAGCGGAAAAATGGCCAAAAAATGTGTGGGCTATAGCCTTGGTGGGGGGCGTGGGCGAAGTTCGTCCGCCGGACTCGGAATGGTCCGAGACTTTGTGGGTGGCCTCCGTGTGCCAAAAATAGGCAACGGCCACAGCCGCACTCAAAAATTAGCGCCCGAAGTTCGGGGTGCCAAAACCCCCCAGTGGAAAAATGGCCAAAAAAGGAGTGGGCTATAGCCTTGGTGGGGGGCGTGGGCGAAGTTCGTCCTCCGGACTCGGAATGGCCCGAGACTTTGCGGGCGGCCTCCGTGTGCCAAAAATAGGCCACGGGCACAGCCGCTCCCAAAAATTAGCGCCCGAAGGTCGGGGTGCCAAAACCCCCCAGCGGAAAAATGGCCAAAATACAGGTGGGCTATAGCCTTGGTGGGGGGCGTGGGCGAAGTTCTTCCTCCGGACACAGAATGGCCCGAGACTTAGCGGGCGGGCTCCGTGTGCCAAAAATTGGTCACGCGCATAGCCGCAACCAAAAATTAGCGCCCGAAGGTCGGGGTGCCAAAACCCCCCAGCGGAAAAATGGCCAAAATACGGGTGGGCTATAGCCTTGGTGGGGGGCGAGGGCGAAGTTCGTCCGCCGGACTCGGATTGGCCCGAGACTTTGCGGGCGGCCTCCGTGTGCCAAAAATTGGTCACGCGCGAAGACGCGACAACAAATTAGCGCCCGAAGGTCGGGGTGGCAAAACCCCCCAGCGGAAAAATGGCCAAAAAACGTGTGGGCTAAAGCCTTGGTGGGGGGCGTGGGCGAAGTTCGTCCGCCGGACTCGGAATGGCCCGAGACTTTGCGGGCGGCCTCCGTGTGCCAAAAATAGGCCACGGGCACAGCCGCTCCCAAAAATTAGCGCCCGCAGGTCGGGGTGCCAAAACCCCCCAGCGGAAAAATGGCCAAAAAACGAGTGGGCTATAGCCTTTATGGGGGGCGTGGGCGAAGTTCGTCCACCGGACTCGGAATGGCCCGAGACTTTGTGGGCAGCCTCCGTGTGATAAAAATAGGCCACGGCATCAGCCGCACCCAAAAATTAGCGCTCGAATGTTGGGGTGCCAAAACCCCCCAGCGGAAAAATGGCCAAAAAACGAGTGGGCTATAGCCTTTGTGGGGGGCGTGGGCGAAGTTCGTCCGCCGGACTCAGAATGGCCCGAGAATTTGAGGGCGGCCTCCGTGTGCCGAAAATTGTTCACGCGTATAGCCGTGCCAAAAAATTAGCGGCCGAAGGTCGGGGTGCCAAAACCCCCCAGCGGAAAAATGGGCAAAAAACATGTTGGGGTGCCAAAACCCCCCAGCGGAAAAATGGCCAAAAAACGGGTGGGCTATAGCCTTGGTGGGGGCCGTGGGCGAAGTTCATCCGCCGGACACGGAATTGCTCAAGACTTTGTGGGTGGCCTCTGTGTGCCAAAAATAGGCCACGGGCACAGCCGCACCCAAAAATTAGCGCTCGAATGTTGGGGTGCCTAAACCCCCCAGCGGAAAAATGGCCAAAATACGGGTGGGCTATAGCCTTGGTGGGGGGCGTGGGCGAAGTTCGTACTCCGGACTCGGAATGGCCCGAGACTTTGCGGGCGGCCTCCGTGTGCCAAAAATTGGTCACGCGCATAGCCGCTCCCAAAAATTAGCGCCCAAAGGTCGGGGTGCCAAAACCCCCCAGCGGAAGAATGGGCAAAAAACATGTGGGCTAAAGCCTTGGTGGGGGGCGTGGGCGAAGTTCGTCCGCCGGACTCGGAATGGCCCGAGACTTTGCAGGCGGCCTCCGTGTGCCAAAAATAGGCCACGGGCACAGCCGTGCCCAAAAATTAGCGCCCGAAGGTCTGGGTGCCAAAACCCACCAGCGGAAAAATGGCCAAAAAACGGGTGGGCTATAGCCTTGGTGGGGGGCGTGAGCGAAGTTCGTCCGCCGGACTCGGAATGGCCCGAGACTTTGTGGGCGGCCTCCGTGTGCCAAAAAATGGCCACGGGCACAGCCGCTCCCAAAAATTAGCGCCCGACGGTCGGGGTGCCAAAACCCCCCAGTGGAAAAATGGCCAAAAAACGGGTGGCCTATAGCCTTGGTGGGGGGCGTGGGCGAAGTTCGTCCTCCGGACTCAGAATTGCCCGAGACTTTGCGGACGGCCTCCGTGTGCCAAAAATTGGTCACGCGCCTAGCCGCACCGAAAAATTAGCCCCCGAAGGCCGGGGTGCGAAAACCCCCCAGCGGAAAAATGGCCAAAATACGGGTGGGCTATAGCCTTGGTGGGGGGCGTGGGCGAAGTTCGTCCTCCGGACTCAGAATGGCCCGAGACTATGCGGGCGGCCTCAGTGTGCCAAAAATTGGTCACGCGCATAGCCGCGCCCAAAAATTAGTGCCCGAAGGTCAGGGTGCCAAAACCCCACAGCGGAAAAATGGCCAAAAAACGGGTGGGCTATAGCCTTGGTGGGGGGCGTGAGCGAAGTTCGTCCGCCGGACTCGGAATGGCCCGAGACTTTGTGGGCGGCCTCCGTGTGCCAAAAAATGGCCACGGGCACAGCCGCTCCCAAAAATTAGCGCCCGACGGTCGGGGTGCCAAAACCCACCAGTGGAAAAATGGCCAAAAAACGGGTGGCCTATAGCCTTGGTGGGCGTGGCGAGATTCGTCCTCGGACTCAGAATGGCCCGAGACTTTGCGGACGGCCTCCGTGTGCCAAAAATTGGTCACGCGCCTAGCCGCACAGAAAAATTAGCCCCCGAAGGCCGGGGTGCGAAAACCCCCCAGCGGAAAAATGGCCAAAATACGGGTGGGCTCTAGCCTTGGTGGGCGTGGCGAGTCGTCCTCCGGACTCAGAATGGCCCGAGACTATGCGGGCTGGCTCTGTGTTCCAAAAATTGGTCACGCGCATAGCCGTGCCCAAAAATTAGTGCCCGAAGGTCTGGGTGCCAAAACCCCACAGCGGAAAAATGGCCAAAAAACGGGTGGGCTATAGCCTTGGTAGGGCGTGGGCGAGATTCGTCCTCCGGAATCAGAATGGCCGAGACTGCGGGCGGCCTCCGTGTGCCAAAAATTTGCCACAGGCAGAGCAGCCAAAATTAGCGCCCGAAGGTCGGGGTGCAAAAACCCCAGCGGAAAAATGGCCAAAAGCGTGTGGGCTATAGCCTTGGTGGGGCGTGGCGAGATTCGTCCCCCGGACTCAGAATGGCCCGAGACTTTGCGGGCGGCCTCCGTGTTCCAAAAATTAGTCACGCGCATAGCTTAAAAATTAGCGCCCGAAGGTCAGGGTGCCAAAACCCCACAGCGGAAAAATGGCCAAAAAACGGGTGGGCTATAGTCTTGGTGGGGGGCGTGGGCGAAGTTCGTCCTCCGGAATCAGAATGGCCCGAGACTTTGCGGGCGGCCTCCGTGTGCCAAAAATTGGCCACGGCCAGAGCCAAAAATTACCGCCGAAGGTCGGGGTGCCAAAACCCCGCAGTGGAAAAATGGCCAAAAGCGAGTGGGCAATATCCTTGATGGGGGCATGGCGAGATTCGTCCGCGGACTCGAATGGCCCGAGACTGCGGGCGGCCTCCGTGTGCCAAAAATAGGCCACGGGAACAGCCGTACCCAAAAATTAGCGCCCGCAGGTCGGGGTGCCAAAACCCCCCAGCGGAAAAATGGCCAAAAAACGAGTGGGCTATAGCCTTTATGGGGGGCGTGGGCGAAGTTCGTCCGCCGGACTCGGAATGGCCCGAGACTTTGCGGGGCGGCCTCCGTGTGCCAAAAATATTCCACGGGCACAGCCGTACCCAAAAATTAGCGCCCGAAGGTCGGGGTGCCAAAACCCACCAGCGGAAAAATGGCCAAAAAATGTGTGGGCTATAGCCTTGGTGGGGGGCGTGGGCGAAGTTCGTCCGCCGGACTCGGAATGGCCCGAGACTTTGCAGGCGGCCTCCGTGTACCAAAAATAGGCCACGGGAACAGCCATGCCCAAAAATTAGTGCCCGAAGGTCAGGGTGCCAAAACCCCACAGCGGAAAAATGGAGAAAAAACGGGTGGGCTATAGCCTTGGTGGGGGGCGTGGGAGAAGTTCGTCCTCCGGAATCAGAATGGCCCGAGACTTTGCGGGCGGCCTCCGTGTGCCAAAAATTTGCCACGGGCAGAGCCGCGCCCAAAAAATTAGCGCCCGAAGGTCGGGGTGCCAAAACCCCGCAGTGGAAAAATGGCCAAAAAACGAGTGGGCTATAGCCTTGGTGGGGGGCGTGGGCGAAGTTCGTCCGCCGGACTCGGAATGGCCCGAGACTTTGCGGGCGGCCTACGTGTGCCAAAAATAGGCCACGGGCACAGCGAACTCAAAAATTAGCGCCCGGCCAGTCGGGGTGCAAAACCCCACAGCGGAAAAATGGCCAAAAGCGGGTGGGCTATAGTCTTGGTGGGCGTGGGCGAGATTCGTCCTCGGAATCAGAATGGCCCGAGACTTTGCGGGCGGCCTCCGTGTGCCAAAAATTAGCCCACGGCCAGAGCAACGCCAAAAATTAGCGCCCGAAGGTCGAGTGCGAAAACCCGCAGTGGAAAAATGGCCAAAAGCAGTGGGCAATATCCTTGGTGGGGGCATGGGCGGTTTGTCCGCGGACTCGGAATGGCCGAGACTTTGCGGGCGGCCTCCGTGTGCCAAAAATAGCCACAGGCACAGCCGTACCCAAAAATTAGCGCCCGGGGTGCAAAACCCACCAGCGGAAAAATGGCCAAAAAGCGGGTGGGCTATAGCCTTGGTGGGGCGTGGGCGAGAGTTCGTCCGCCGGACTCGGATATGGTCCGAGACTTTGTGGGTGGCCTCCGTGTGCCAAAAATAGGCCCGCAGCCACAGCGAACTCAAAATTAGCGCCCGAAGGTCGGGGTTCCAAAACCCCAGCGGAAAAATGGCCAAAAACCGGGTGGGCTATAGCCTTGGTGGGGCGTGGGCGAGTTCTTCCTCCGGACTTGGAATGGCCCGAGAATTTGCAGGCGGCCTCCGTGTGCCAAAAATTGGTCACGCGTATAGCCAAAAATAGCGCCGAAGGTCGGGTGCAAAAACCCCAGCGGAAAAATGGGCAAAAAGCGGGTGGGCTATAGCCTTGGTGGGGCGTGGCGAGTTCGTCCGCGGACTCGGAATAGCCCGAGACTTTGCGGGCGGCCTCCGTGTGCCAAAAATTGGTCACGCGTATAGCGCGCCCAAAAATAGCGCCCGAAGTCGGAGTGCAAAAACCCCAGCGGAAAAATGGGCAAAAAGCGGGTGGGCTATAGCCTTGGTGGGGCGTGGGCGAGTTCGTCCGCCGGACTCGGAATAGTCCCGAGACTTTGCGGGCTGCCTCCGTGTGCCAAAAATTAGCCAGCCCAAAAATTAGCGCCCGAAGGTCGGGTGCCAAAACCCCGCAGTGGAAAAATGGCCAAAAGCGAAAGGGCAATATCCTTGGTGGGGGCATGGGCGAGTTCGTCCGCGGACTCGGAATGGCCCGAGACTTTGCGGGCGGCCTCCGTGTGCCAAAAATAGGCCACAGGCACAGCCGTACCCAAAAATTAGCGCCCGATGGTCGGGTTGCCAAAACCCCCCAGCGGAAAAATGGCCAAAAAACGGGTGGGCTAAAGCCTTGGAGGGGGGCGTGGGGGAAGTTCGTCCGCTGGACTCGGAATAGTCCGAGACTTTGTAGGTGGCCTCCGTGTGCCAAAAATAGGCCACAGCTGGCGAACTCAAAAATTAGCGCCCGAAGGTCGGGGTTCCAAAACCCCCCAGTGGAAAAATGGCCAAAAAACGAGTGGGCTATAGCCTTGGTGGGGGGCGTGGGCGAAGTTCGTCCGCCGGACTCGGAATGGCCCGAGACTTTGCGGGGCGGCCTCCGTGTGCCAAAAATATTCCACGGGCACAGCCGTACCCAAAAATTAGCACCCGAAGGTCGGGGTGCCAAAACCCACCAGCGGAAAAATGGCCAAAAAATGGGTGGGCTATAGCCTTGGTGGGGGGCGTGGGCGAAGTTCGTCCGCCGGACTCGGAATGGTCCGAGACTTTGTGGGTGGCCTCCGTGTGCCAAAAATAGGCAACGGCCACAGCCGCACTCAAAAATTAGCGCCCGAAGGTCGGGGTGCCAAAACCCCCCAGTGGAAAAATGGCCAAAAAAGGAGTGGGCTATAGCCTTGGTGGGGGGCGTGGACGAAGTTCGTCCGCCGGACTCGGAATGGCCCGAAACTTTGCGGGCGGCTTCCGTGTGCTAAAAATAGGCCACGGGCATAGCCGCGCCCAAAAATTAGCACCCAAAGGTCGGAGTGCAAAAACCCCCAGCGGAAAAATGGCAAAAAAACGAGTGGGCTATAGCCTTGGCGGGCGTGGCGAGATTCGTCCGCGGACTCGGAATGGCCCGATACTTTGCGGTCGGCTTCTGTTTGCTAAAAATAGGCCATGGGCATAGCGCCCAAAAATTAGCGCCGAAGGTCAGAGTGCAAAAACCCCAGCGGAAAAATGGGCAAAAGCAGGTGGGCTAGAGCCTTGGTGGTGGGCGTGGCGAGTTCGTCCGCGGACTCGGAATGGCCCGAGACTTTGCGGGCGGCCTCCGTGTGCCAAAAATAGGCCACAGGCACAGCCGCTCCCAAAATTAGCGCCCGAAGGTCGTGGTGCCAAAACCCCCCAGCGGAAAAATGGCCAAAAAACGGGTGGGCTATACCCTTGGTGGGGGGCGGGGGCGAAGTTCGCCCGCCGGACTCGGAATGGCCCGAGACTTTGCGGGCGGCGTCCGTGTGCTAAAAATAGGCCACGGGCAGAGCCGCGCCCTAAAATTAGCGCCCAAAGGTCGGAGTGCAAAAACCCCCCAGCGGAAAAATGGGCAAAAAACGGGAGGGCTATAGCCTTGGTGGGGGGCGTGGGCGAAGTTTGTCCGCCGGACTCAGAATGGCCCGAGACTTTGTGGGCGGCCTCCGTGTGCCAAAAATAGGCCACGGGCACAGCCGTGCCTAAAAATTAGCGCCCGAAGGTCGGGGTGCCAAAACCCACCAGTGGAAAAATGGCCAAAAAACGAGTGGGCTATAGCCTTGGTGGGCGGCGTGGGCAAAGTTCATCCTCCGGACTAAGAATAGCCAGAGACTTTGCGGACGGCCTCCGTGTGCCAAAAATATGCCACGGGCATAGCCGCGCCCAAAAATTAGCGCCCGAAGGTCGGAGTGCAAAAACCCCCAGCGGAAAAATGGGCAAAAAGCGTGTGGGCTAAAGCCTTGGTGGGGGGTGTGGGCGAAGTTCGTCCGCCGGACTCGGAATTGCCCGAGACTTTGCGGGCGGCCTCCGTGTGCCAAAAATAGGCCACGGGCACAGCCGCTCCCAAAAATTAGCGCCCGAAGGTCGGGGCGCCAAAACCCCCCAGCTGAAAAATGGCCAAAAAACGAGTGGGCTATAGCCTTGGCGGGGGGCGTGGGCGAAGTTCGTCCGCCGGACTCGGAATGGCCCGAAACTTTGCGGGCGGCTTCCGTGTGCTAAAAATAGGCCACGGGCATAGCCGCGCCCAAAAATTAGCGCCCGAAGGTCGGAGTGCAAAAACCCCCCAGCGGAAAAATGGGCAAAAAATGGGTGGGCTATAGCCTTGGTGGGGGGCGTGGGCGAAGTTCGTCCGCCGGACTCGGAATGGCCCGACACTTTGCGGGCGGACTCCGTGTGCCAAAAATAGGCCACGCGCACAGCCGCTCCCAAAAATTAGCGCCCGAAGGTCGGGGTGCCAAAACCCCCCAGCGGAAAAATGGCCAAAAAACGAGTGGGCTATAGCCTTAGCGGGGGGCATGGGCGAAGTTCGTCCGCGGGACTCGGAATGGGCCGAGACTTTGCGGGCAGCTTCCGTGTGCTAAAAATAGGCCACGGGCATAGCCGCGCCCAAAAATTAGCGCCCGAAGGTCGGAGTGCAAAAACCCCCCAGCGGAAAAATGGGCAAAAAACGGGTGGGCTATAGCCTTGGTGGGGGGCGTGGGCGAAGTTCGTCCGCCGGACTCGGAATGGCCCGAGACTTTGCGGGCGGCCTCCGTGTGCCAAAAATAGGCCACGGGCACAGCCGCTCCCAAAAATTAGCGCCCGAAGGTCGTGGTGCCAAAACCCCCCAGCGGAAAAATGGCCAAAAAACGGGTGGGCTATAGCCTTGGTGTGGGGCGTGGGCGAAGTTCGTCCGCCGGACTCGGAATGGCCCGAGACTTTGCGGGCGGCGTCCGTGTGCTAAAAATAGGCCATGGGCAGAGCCGCGCCCAAAAATTAGCGCCCGAAGGTCGGAGTGCAAAAAACCCCAGCGGAAAAATGGGCAAAAAACGGGTGGGCTATAGCCTTGGTGGGGGGCGTGGGCGAAGTTCGTCCGCCGGACTCGGAATGGCCCGAGACTTTGCGGGCGGCCTCCGTGTGCCAAAAATAGGCCACGGCCACAGCCGTGCCTAAAAATTAGCACCCGAAGGTCGGGGTGCCAAAACCCACCAGTCGAAAAATGGCCAAAAAACGAGTGGGCTATAGCCTTGGTGGGCGGCGTGGGCGAAGTTCGTCCTCCGGACTCAGAATAGCCCGAGACTTTGCGGACGGCCTCCGTTTGCCAAAAATTGGTCACGCACATAGCCACGCCCAAAAATTAGCGCCTGAAGGTCGGGGTGCCAAAACACGCCAGCGGAAAAATGGCCAAAAAACGTGTGGGCTATAGACTTGGTGGGGTGCGTGGGCGAAGTTCGTCCGCCGGACTCGGAATGGCCCGAAACTTTGCAGGCGGCTTCCATGTGCTAAAAATAGGCCACGGACATAGCCGCGCCCAAAAATTAGCGCCCGAAGGTCGGAGTGCAAAAACCCCCCAGCGGAAAAATGGGCAAAAAATGGGTGGGCTATAGCCTTGGTGGGGGGCGTGGGAGAAGTTCGTCCGCCGGACTCGGAATGGCCCGAGACTTTGCGGGCGGCCTCCGTGTGCCAAAAATAGGCAACGGGCACAGCTGCTCCCAAAAATTAGCACCCGAAGTTCGTGGTGCCAAAACCCCCAGCGGAAAAATGGCCAAAAAACGGGTGGGCTATAGCCTTGGTGGGGGGCGTGGGCAAAGTTCGTCCGCCGGACTCGGAATGGCCCGAGACTTTGCGGGTGTCTTCCGTGTGCTAAAAATAGGCCACGGACATAGCCGCGCCCAAAAATTATCGCCCGAAGGTCTGAGTGCAAAAAACCACCAGCGGAAAAATGGGCAAAAAACGGGTGGGCTATAGCCTTGGCGTGGGCGAGATTCGTCCGCCGGACTCGGAATGGCCCGAGACTTTGCGGGCGGCCTCCGTGTGCCAAAAATAGGCCACCAGGCACAGCGCGCTCAAAAATTAGCGCCCGAAGGTCGGGGTGCCAAAACCCCAAGCGGAAAAATGGCCAAAAACAGGTGGGCTATAGCCTTGGTGGGGCGTGGCGAGATTCGTCCTCCGGACTCGGAATGGCCCGAGACTTTGCGGGCGGCCTCCGTGTGCCAAAAATAGGCCACGGGCACAGCCGCTCCCAAAAATTAGCGCCCGAAGGTCGTGGTGCCAAAACCCCCCAGCGGAAAAATTGCCAAAAAACGTGTGGGCTATAGCCTTGGTGGGGGGCGTGGGTGAAGTTCGTCTGCCGGACTCGGAATGGCCCGATACTTTGCGGGCGGCCTCCGTGTGCCAGAAATAGGCCATGGGCACAGCCACGCCAAAAAATTAGTACCCGAAGGTCGGGGTGCCAAAACCCACCAGCGGAAAAATGGACCAAAAACGGGTGGGCTATAGCCTTGGTGGGGGGCGTGGGCGAAGTTCATCCGCCGGACTCGGAGTGGCTCGACACTTTGTGGGTGGCCTCCGTGTGCCAAAAATTGGTCACGCGCATAGCCGGCCAAAAAATTAGCGCCCGAAGGTCGGGGTGCCAAAACCACCCAGCGGAAAAATGGCCAAACTACAGGTGGGCTATAGCCTTGGTGGGGGGCGTGGGCGAAGTTCTTCCTCCGGACTCAGAATGGCCCGAGACTTTGCGGGCGGGCTCCGTGTGCCAAAAATTGGTCACGCGCATAGCCGCAACCAAAAATTAGCGCCCGAAGGTCGGGGTGCCAAAACCCCCCAGCGGAAAAATGGCCAAAATACGGGTGGGCTAAAGCCTTGGTGGGGGGCGCGGGCGAAGTTCGTCCGCCAGACTCGGAATGGCCCGAGACTTTGCGGGCAGCCTCCGTCTGCCAAAAATAGGCCACGGGCACAGCCGCTCCCAAAAATTAGCGCCCGAAGGTCGGGGTGCCAAAACCCCCCAGCGGAAAAATGGCCAAAAAACGAGTGGGCTATAGCCTTGGCGGGGGGTGTGGGCGAAGTTCGTCCGCCGGACTCGGAATGGCCCGAAACTTTGCGGGCGGCTTCCGTGTGCTAAAAATAGGCCACGGGCATAGCCGCGCCCAAAAATTAGCGCCCGAAGGTCGGAGTGCAAAAACCCCCCAGCGGAAAAATGGGCAAAAAATGGGTGGGCTATAGCCTTGGTGGGGGGCGTGGGCGAAGTTCGTCCGCCGGACTCGGAATGGCCCGAGACTTTGCGGGCGGCCTCCGTGTGCCAAAAATAGGCTACGGGCACAGCTGCTCCCAAAAATTAGCACCCGAAGTTCGTGGTGCCAAAACCCCCAGCGGAAAAATGGCCAAAAAACGGGTGGGCTATAGCCTTGGTGGGGGGCGTGGGCAAAGTTCGTCCGCCGGACTCGGAATGGCCCGAGACTTTGCGGGTGTCTTCCGTGTGCTAAAAATAGGCCACGGACATAGCCGCGCCCAAAAATTATCGCCCGAAGGTCGGAGTGCAAAAACCCCCCAGCGGAAAAATGGGCAAAAAACGGGTGGGCTATAGCCTTGCTGGGGGGCGTGGGCGAAGTTCGTCCGCCGGACTCGGAATGGCCCGAGACTTTGCGGGCGGCCTCCGTGTGCCAAAAATAGGCCACGGGCACAGCCGCGCTCAAAAATTAGCGCCCGAAGGTCGGGGTGCCAAAACCCCCAAGCGGAAAAATGGCCAAAAAACAGGTGGGCTATAGCCTTGGTGGGGGGCGTGGGCGAAGTTCGTCCTCCGGACTCGGAATGGCCCGAGACTTTGCGGGCGGCCTCCGTGTGCCAAAAATAGGCCACGGGCACAGCCGCTCCCAAAAATTAGCGCCCGAAGGTCGTGGTGCCAAAACCCCCCAGCGGAAAAATTGCCAAAAAACGTGTGGGCTATAGCCTTGGTGGGGGGCGTGGGTGAAGTTCGTCTGCCGGACTCGGAATGGCCCGATACTTTGCGGGCGGCCTCCGTGTGCCAGAAATAGGCCATGGGCACAGCCACGCCAAAAAATTAGCACCCGAAGGTCGGGGTGCCAAAACCCACCAGCGGAAAAATGGACCAAAAACGGGTGGGCTATAGCCTTGGTGGGGGGCGTGGGCGAAGTTCATCCGCCGGACTCGGAGTGGCTCGACACTTTGTGGGTGGCCTCCGTGTGCCAAAAATTGGTCACGCGCATAGCCGGCCCAAAAATTAGCGCCCGAAGGTCCGGGTGCCAAAACCACCCAGCGGAAAAATGGCCAAACTACAGGTGGGCTATAGCCTTGGTGGGGGGCGTGGGCGAAGTTCTTCCTCCGGACTCAGAATGGCCCGAGACTTTGCGGGCGGGCTCCGTGTGCCAAAAATTGGTCACGCGCATAGCCGCAACCAAAAATTAGCGCCCGAAGGTCGGGGTGCCAAAACCCCCCAGCGGAAAAATGGCCAAAATACGGGTGGGCTATAGCCTTGGTGGGGCGCGGGCGAAGTTTTACCGCCGGACTCGGAATGGCCCGAGACTTTGTGGGCAGCCTCCATGTGCCAAAAATAGGCCACGGGCACAGCCGCTCCCAAAAATTAGCGCCCGAAGGTCGGGGTGCCAAAACCCCCCAGCGGAAAAATGGCCAAAAAACGAGTGGGCTATAGCCTTTGTGGGGGGCGTGGGCGAAGTTCGTCCGCCGGACTCGGAATGGCCCGAGACTTTGTGGGCAGCCTCCGTGTGATAAAAATAGGCCACGGCCACAGCCGCACCCAAAAATTAGCGCCGAAGGTCGGGGTGCCAAAACCCCCCAGCGGAAAAATGGCCAAAAAACGGGTGGGCTATAGCCTTGGTGGTGGGCGTGGGCGAAGTTCGTCCTCCGGACTCAGAATGGCCCGAGAATTTGCGGGCGGCCTCCGTGTGCCAAAAATTGGTCACGCGCATAGCCGGCCCAAAAATTAGCGCCCGAAGGTCGGGGTGCCAAAACCACCCAGCGGAAAAATGGCCAAACTACAGGTGGGCTATAGCCTTGGTGGGGGGCGTGGGCGAAGTTCTTCCTCCGGACTCAGAATGGCCCGAGACTTTGCGGGTGGGCTCCGTGTGCCAAAAATTGGTCACGCGCATAGCCGCAACCAAAAATTAGCGCCCGAAGGTCGGGGTGCCAAAACCCCCCAGCGGAAAAATGGCCAAAATACGGGTGGGCTAAAGCCTTGGTGGGGGGCGCGGGCGAAGTTCGTCCGCCAGACTCGGAATGGCCCGAGACTTTGCGGGCAGCCTCCGACTGCCAAAAATAGGTCACGGGCACAGCCGCCCCCAAAAATTAGCGCCCGAAGGTCGGGGTGCCAAAACCCCCCAGCGGAAAAATGGCCAAAAAACGAGTGGGCTATAGCCTTTGTGGGGGGCGTGGGCGAAGTTCGTCCTCCGGACTCGGAATGGCCCGAGACTTTGTGGGCAGCCTCCGTGTGATAAAAATAGGCCACGGCCACAGCCGAACCCAAAAATTAGCGCCGAAGGTCGGGGTGCCAAAACCCCCCAGCGGAAAAATGGCCAAAAAACGGGTGGGCTATAGCCTTGGTGGTGGGCGTGGGCGAAGTTCGTCCTCCGGACTCAGAATGGCCCGAGAATTTGCGGGCGGCCTCCGTGTGCCAAAAATTGGTCACGCGTATAGACGAGCCAAAAAATTAGCGGCCGAAGATCGGGGTGCCAAAACCCCCCAGCGGAAAAATGGCCAAAAAACGGGTGGGCTATAGCCTTGGTGGGGGGCGTGGGCGAAGTTCTTCCTCCGGACTCAGAATGGCCCGAGACTTTGCGGGCGGGCTCCGTGTGCCAAAACCCCCCAGCGGAAAAATGGCCAAAATACGGGTGGACTATAGCCTTGGTGGGGGGCGTGGGCGAAGTTCTTCCTCCAGACTCGGAATGGCCCGAGACTTTGCGGGCGGCCTCCGTCTGCCAAAAATAGGCCACGGGCACAGCCGCTCCCAAAAATTAGCGCCCGAAGGTCGGGGTGCCAAAACCCCCCAGCGGAAAAATGGCCAAAAAACGAGTGGGCTATAGCCTTTGTGGGGGGCGTGGGCGAAGTTCGTCCGCCGGACTCGGAATGGCCCGAGACTTTGTGGGCAGCCTCCGTGTGATAAAAATAGGCCACGGCCACAGCCGAACCCAAAAATTAGCGCCGAAGGTCGGGGTGCCAAAACCCCCCAGCGGAAAAATGGCCAAAAAACGGGTGGGCTATAGCCTTGGTGGTGGGCGTGGCGGTTCGTCCTCCGGACTCAGAATGGCCCGAGAATTTGCGGGCGGCCTCCGTGTGCCAAAAATTGGTCACGCGTATAGCCGAGCCAAAAAATTAGCGGCCGAAGATCGGGGTGCCAAAACCCCCCAGCGGAAAAATGGCCAAAAAACGGGTGGGCTATAGCCTTGGTGGGGGGCGTCGGCGAAGTTCATCCGCCGGACTCGGAATTGCTCAAGACTTTGTGGGTGGCCTCTGTGTGCCAAAAATAGGCCACGGGCACAGCTGCACCCAAAAATTAGCACTCGAAGGTTGGGGTGCCAAAACCCCCCAGCGGAAAAATGGCCAAAATACGGGTGGACTATAGCCTTGGTCGGGGGCGTGGGCGAAGTTCTTCCTCCAGACTCAGAATTGCCCGAGACTTTTCGGGCGGCCTCCGTGTGCCAAAAATTGGTCACGCGCATAGCCGCTCCCAAAAATTAGCGCCCGAAGGTCGGGGTGCCAAAACCACCCAGCGGAAAAATTGCCAAAAAACATGTGGGCTAAAGCCTTGGTGGGAGGCGTGGGCGAAGCTCGTCCGCCGGACTCGGAATGGCCCGAGACTTTGCGGGCGGCCTCCGTGTGCCAAAAATAGGCTACGGGCACAGCCGTGCCCAAAAATTAGCGCCCAAAGGTCGGGGTGCCAAAACCCACCAGCTGAAAAATGGCCAAAAAACGGGTGGGCTATAGCCTTGGTGGGGGGCGTGAGCGAAGTTCGTCCGCCGGACTCGGAATGGCCCGAGACTTTGTGGGCGGCCTCCGTGTGCCAAAAATAGGTCACGGGCACAGCCGCTCCCAAAAATTAGCGCCCGACGGTCGGGGTGCCAAAACCCACCAGTGGAAAAATGGCCAAAAAACGGGTGGCCTATAGCCTTGGTGGGGGGCGTGGGCGAAGTTCGTCCTCCGGACTCAGAATGGCCCGAGACTTTGCTGACGGCCTCCGTGTGCCAAAAATTGGTCACGCGCATAGCCGCGCCCAAAAATTAGCCCCCGAAGGTCGGGGTGCCAAAACCCCCCAGCGGAAAAATGGCCAAAATACGGGTGGGCTATAGCCTTGGTGGGGGGCGTGGGCGAAGTTCGTCCTCCGGACTCTGAATGGCCCAAGACTTTGCGGGCGGCCTCCGTGTGCCAAAAATTGGTCACGCGCATAGCCGCGCCCAAAAATTAGTGCCCGAAGGTCAGGGTGCCAAAACCCCACAGCGGAAAAATGGCCAAAAAACGGGTGGGCTATAGCCTTGGTGGGGGGCGTGGGCGAAGTTCGTCCGCCGGACTCGGAATGGCCCGAGACTTTGCGGGCGGCCTCCGTGTACCAAAAATAGGCCACGGGCACAGCCGTGCCCAAAAATTAGAGCCCGAAGGTCGGGGTGACAAAACCCCCCAGTGGAAAAATGGCCAAAAAACGGGTGGGCTATAGCCTTGGTGGTGGGCGTGGGCGAAGTTCGTCCTCCGGACTCAGAATGGCCCGAGAATTTGCGGGCGGCCTCCGTGTGCCAAAAATTGGTCACGCGTATAGCCGCGCCAAAAAATTAGCGGCCGAAGGTCGGGGTGCCAAAACCCCCCAGCGGAAAAATGGCCAAAAAACGGGTGGGCTATAGCCTTGGTGGGGGGCGTGGGCGAAGTTCATCCGCCGGACTCGGAATTGCTCAAGACTTTGTGGGTGGCCTCTGTGTGCCAAAAATAGGCCACGGGCACAGCCGCACCCAAAAATTAGCGCTCGAAGGTCGGGGTGCCAAAACCCCCCAGCGGAAAAATGGCCAAAAAACGGGTGGGCTATAGCCTTGGTGGGGGGCGTGGGCGAAGTTCGTCCGCTGGACTCGGAATGGCCCGAGACTTTGCGGGCGGCCTCCGTGTACCAAAAATAGGCCACGGGCACAGCCGTGCCCAAAAATTAGAGCCCGAAGGTCGGGGTGCCAAAACCCCCCAGCGGAAAAATGGCCAAAAAACGGGTGGGCTATAGCCTTGGTGGTGGGCGTGGGCGAAGTTCGTCCTCCGGACTCAGAATGGCCCGAGAATTTGCGGGCGGCCTCCGTGTGCCAAAAATTGGTCACGCGTATAGCCGAGCCAAAAAATTAGCGGCCGAAGGTCGGGGTGCCAAAACCCCCCAGCGGAAAAATGGCCAAAAAACGGGTGGGCTATAGCCTTGGTGGGGGGCGTGGGCGAAGTTCATCCGCCGGACTCGGAATTGCTCAAGACTTTGTGGGTGGCCTCTGTGTGCCAAAAATAGGCCACGGGCACAGCCGCACCCAAAAATTAGCGCTCGAAGGTTGGGGTGCCAAAACCCCCCAGCGGAAAAATGGCCAAAATACGGGTGGGCTATAGCCTTGGTGGGGGGCGTGGGCGAAGTTCTTCCTCCGGACTCAGAATTGCCCGAGACTTTGCGGGCGGCCTCCGTGTGCCAAAAATTGGTCACGCGCATAGCCGCTCCCAAAAATTAGTGCCCGAAGGTCGGGGTGCCAAAACCACCCAGCGGAAAAATTGCCAAAAAACATGTGGGCTAAAGCCTTGGTGGGGGGCGTGGGCGAAGTTCGTCCGCCGGACTCGGAATGGCCCGAGACTTTGCGGGCGGCCTCCGTGTGCCAAAAATAGGCCACGGGCACAGCCGTGCCCAAAAATTAGCGCCCGAAGGTCGGGGTGCCAAAACCCACCAGCGGAAAAATGGCCAAAAAACGGGTGGGCTATAGCCTTGGCGGGGGGTGTGGGCGAAGTTCGTCCGCCGGACTCGGAATGGCCCGAGACTTTGCGGGCGGCCTCCGTGTGCCAAAAATTGGTCACGCGCATAGCCGCTCCAAAAAATTAGTGCCCGAAGGTCGGGGTGCCAAAACCACCCAGCGGAAAAATTCCCAAAAAACATGTGGGTGGTGGTTGTGGGGGCGAGACCGCTGCTTTAGCGCCCGGTCCGCCAAAAAGGCAACATAATTTTAAGGTCAGTGCCAAAAAGCGGAAAAATGGCCAAAATACGGGTGGGCTATAGCCTTGGTGGGGGGCGTGAGCGAAGTTCGTCCGCCGGACTCGGAATGGCCCGAGACTTTGTGGGCGGCCTCCGTGTGCCAAAAATAGGCCACGGGCACAGCCGTGCCCAAAAATTAGCGCCCGACGGTCGGGGTGCCAAAACCCACCAGTGCAAAAATGGCCAAAAAACGGGTGGCCTATAGCCTTGGTGGGGGGCGTGGGCGAAGTTCGTCCTCCGGACTCAGAATGGCCCGAGACTTTGCGGACGGCCTCCGTGTGCCAAAAATTGGTCACGCGCATAGCCGCGCCCAAAAATTAGCCCCCGAAGGTCGGGGTGCCAAAACCCCCCAGCGGAAAAATGGCCAAAATACGGGTGGGCTATAGCCTTGGTGGGGGGCGTGGGCGAAGTTCGTCCTCCGGACTCTGAATGGCCCGAGACTTTGCGGGCGGCCTCCGTGTGGCAAAAATTGGTCACGCGCATAGCCGCGCCCAAAAATTAGCGCCCGAAGGTCGGGGTGCGAAAACCCCCCAGTGGAAAAATGGCCAAAAAACGGGTGGGCTATAGCCTTGGTGGTGGGCGTGGGCGAAGTTCGTCCTCCGGACTCAGAATGGCCCGAGAATTTGCGGGCGGCCTCCGTGTGCCAAAAATTGGTCACGCGTATAGCCGAGCCAAAAAATTAGCGGCCGAAGGTCGGGGTGCCAAAACCCCCCAGCGGAAAAATGGGCAAAAAACGGGTGGGCTATAGCCTTGGTGGGGGGCGTAGGCGAAGTTCGTCCTCCGGACTCTGAATGGCCCGAGACTTTGCGGACGGCCTCCGTGTGCCAAAAATTGGTTGCGCCAAAAATTAGAAGGTCGGGTGCCAAAACCCCAGCGGAAAATGGCCAAAATACGGGTGGGCTATAGCCTTGGTGGGGCGTGAGCGAAGTTCGTCCGGACTCGGAATGGCCCGAGACTTTGTGGGCGGCCTACGTGTGCCTAAAATAGGCCTCGGCACAGCCGTAAAAATTAGCGCCCACGGTCGGGGTGCCAAAACCCACCAGTGCAAAAATGGCCAAAAACGGGTGGCCTATAGCCTGGTGGGGGCGTGGCGGTTCGTCCTCCGGACTCGGAATGGCCCGAGACTTTGTGGGCGGCCTCCGTGTGCCAAAAATAGGCCACGGGCACAGCCGTGCCCAAAAATTAGCGCCCGACGGTCGGGGTGCCAAAACCCACCAGTGTAAAAATGGCCAAAAAACGGGTGGCCTATAGCCTTGGTGGGGCGTAAGTTCGTCCTCCGGACTCAGAATGGCCCGAGATTTGGGCGGCCTCCGTGTGCAAAATTGGTCACGCGTATAGCCGCCAAATTAGCGGCCAAGGTCGGGTGCCAAAACCCCCAGCGGAAAATGGGCAAAAACGGGTGGGCTATAGCCTTGGTGGGGGCGTGGCGAAGAGACTCTGAATGGCCCGAGACTGCGGAGCCAAAAATTAGCCCCGGTCGGTGCATGTGCAAAATGCAAAAAGGTGGCCTATAACTTGTGCCAAAACCCCAGCCAGGCTATAGTTCGTCCTCCGGACTCTGAATGGCCCCAGACTTTGCGGGCGGCCTCCGTGTGGCAAAAATTGGTCACGCGCATAGCCGCGCCCAAAAATTAGCGCCCGAAGGTCGGGGTGCGAAAACCCCCTAGTGGAAAAATGGCCAAAAAACGGGTGGGCTATAGCCTTGGTGGTGGGCGTGGGCGAAGTTCGTCCTCCGGACTCAGAATGGCCCGAGAATTTGCGGGCGGCCTCCGTGTGCCAAAAATTGGTCACGCGTATAGCCGAGCCAAAAAATTAGCGGCCGAAGGTCGGGGTGCCAAAACCCCCCAGCGGAAAAATGGCCAAAAAACGGGTGGGCTATAGCCTTGGTGGGGGGCGTGGGCGAAGTTCATCCGCCGGACTCGGAATTGCTCAAGACTTTGTGGGTGGCCTCTGTGTGCCAAAAATAGGCCACGGGCACAGCCGCACCCAAAAATTAGCGCTCGAAGGTTGTGGTGCCAAAACCCCCCAGCGGAAAAATGGCCAAAATACGGGTGGGCTATAGCCTTGGTGGGAGGCGTGGGCGAAGTTCTTCCTCCGGACTCAGAATTGCCCGAGACTTTGCGGGCGGCCTCCGTGTGCCAAAAATTGGTCACGCGCATAGCCGCTCCCAAAAAATAGTGCCCGAAGGTCGGGGTGCCAAAACCACCCAGCGGAAAAATTGCCAAAAAACATGTGGGCTAAATCCTTGGTGGGGGGCGTGGGCGAAGTTCGTCCGCCGGACTCGGAATGGCCCGAGACTTTGCGGGCGGCCTCCGTGTGCCAAAAATAGGCCACGGGCACAGCCGTGCCCAAAAATTAGCGCCCGAAGGTCGGGGTGCCAAAACCCACCAGCGGAAAAATGGCCAAAAAACGGGTGGGCTATAGCCTTGGTGGGGGGCGTGAGCGAAGTTCGTCCGCCGGACTCGGAATGGCCCGAGACTTTGTGGGCGGCCTCCGTGTGCCAAAAATAGGCCACGGGCACAGCCGTGCCCAAAAATTAGCGCCCGACGGTCGGGGTGCCAAAACCCACCAGTGCAAAAATGGCCAAAAAACGGGTGGCCTATAGCCTTGGTGGGGGGCGTGGGCGAAGTTCGTCCTCCGGACTCAGAATGGCCCGAGACTTTGCGGACGGCCTCCGTGTGCCAAAAATTGGTCACGCGCATAGCCGCGCCCAAAAATTAGCCCCCGAAGGTCGGGGTGCCAAAACCCCCCAGCGGAAAAATGGCCAAAATACGGGTGGGCTATAGCCTTGGTGGGGGGCGTGGGCGAAGTTCGTCCTCCGGACTCTGAATGCCCCTAGTCTTTGCGGGCGGCCTCCGTGTGCCAAAAATTGGTCACGCGCATAGCCGCGCCCAAAAATTAGCGCCCGAAGGTCGGGGTGCCAAAACCCCCCAGCGGAAAAATGGCCAAAAAACGGGTGGGCTATAGCCTTGGTGGGGGGCGTGGGCGAAGTTCGTCCTCCGGACTCAGAATGGCCCGAGTCTTTGCGGACGGCCTCCGTGGGCTAAAAATTGGCCACGGGCACAGCCGCACTCAAAAATTAGCGTCCGAAGGTCGGGGTGCCAAAACCCCCCAGCGGAAAAATGGCCAAAAAACGGGTGGGCTATAGCCTTGGTGGGGGGCGTGGGCGAAGTTCGTCCGCCGGCTTCGGAATGGTCCGAGACTTTGTGGGTGGCCTCTGTGTGCCTAAAATAGGCCACGGCCTCAGCCGCACCCAAAAATTAGCGCCGAAGGTCGGGGTGCCAAAACCCCCCAGCGGAAAAATGGCCAAAAAAGGGGTGGGTTATAGCCCTGGTGGGGGGCGTGGGCGAAGTTCTTCCTCCGGACTCGGAATGGCCCGAGAATTTGCGGGCGGCCTCCGTGTGGCAAAAATTGGTCACGCGCATAGCCGCTCCCAAAAATTAGCGCCCAAAGGTCGGGGTGCCAAAACCCCCCAGCGGAAAAATGGCCAAAATACGGGTGGGCTATAGCCTTGGCGGGGGGCGAGGGCGAAGTTCGTCCGCCGGACTCGGATTGGCCCGAGACTTTGCGGGCGGCCTCCGTGTGCCAAAAATAGGCCACGGGCACAGCCGCGCCCAAAAATTAGCGCCCGAAGGTCGGGGTGCCAAAACCCCCCAGCGGAAAAATGGCCAAAAAACGGGTGGGCTATAGCCTTGGTGGGGGGCGTGAGCGAAGTTCGTCCGCCGGACTCGGAATGGTCCGAGACTTTGTGGGTGGCCTCTGTGTGCCTAAAATAGGCCACGGCCAATGCCGCACCCAAAAATTAGCGCCGAAGGTCGGGGTGCCAAAACCCCCCCGCGGAAAAATGGCCAAAAAACGGGTGGGCTATAGCCTTGGTGGTGGACGTGGGCGAAGTTCATCCTCCGGACTCAGAATGGCCCGAGAATTTGCAGGCGGCTTCCGTGTGCTAAAAATAGGCCACGGGCATAGCCGCGCCCAAAAATTAGCGCCCGAAGGTCGGAGTGCAAAAACCCCCCAGCGGAAAAATGGGCAAAAAATGGGTGGGCTAAAGCCTTGGTGGGGGGCGCGGGCGAAGTTCATCCGCCAGACTCGGAATGGCCCGAGACTTTGCGGGCGTCCTCCGTCTACCAAAAATAGGCCACGGGCACAGCCGCTCCCAAAAATTAGCGCCCGAAGGTCGGGGTGCCAAAACCCCCCAGCGGAAAAATGGCCAAAAAACGTGTGGGCTAAAGCCTTGGTTGGGGGCGTGGGCGAAGTTCGTCCGCCGGACTCGGAATTGCCCGAGACTTTGCGGGCGGCCTCCGTGTGCCAAAAATAGGCCACGGGCACAGCCGCTCCCAAAAATTAGCACCCGAAGGTCGGGGTGCCAAAACCCCCCAGCGGAAAAATGACCAAAAAACGAGTGGGCTATAGCCTTTGTGGGGGGCGTGGGCGAAGTTCGTCCGCCGGACTCGGAATGGCCCGAGACTTTGTGGGCAGCCTCCGTGTGATAAAAATAGGCCACGGCAACAGCCGCACCCAAAAATTAGCGCCGAAGGTCGGGGTGCCAAAACCCCCCAGCGGAAAAATGGCCAAAAAACGGGTGGGCTATAGCCTTGGTGGTGGGCGTGGGCGAAGTTCGTCCTCCGGACTCAGAATGGCCCGAGAATTTGCGGGCGGCCTCCGTGTGCCAAAAATTGGTCACGCGTATAGCCGCGCCAAAAAATTAGCGGCCGAAGGTCGGGGTGCCAAAACCCCCCAGCGGAAAAATGGCCAAAAAACGGGTGGGCTATAGCCTTGGTGGGGGGCGTGGGCGAAGTTCATCCGCCGGACTCGGAATTGCTCAAGACTTTGTGGGTGGCCTCTGTGTGAACAAAATAGGCAACGGTCACAGCCGCGCGCAAAAATTAGCGCCCGAAGGTCGGGGTGCCAAAACCCCCCAGCGGAAAAATTGCCAAAAAACAGGTGGGCTATAGCCTTGGTGGGGGGCGCGGGCGAAGTTCGTCCGCCGGACTCGGAATTACTCAAGACTTTGTGGGTGGCCTCTGTGTGCCAAAAATAGGCCACGGGCACAGCCGCACCCAAAAATTAGCGCCCGAAGGTCGGGGTGCCAAAACCCCCCAGCGGAAAAATGGCCAAAAAACGAGTGGGCTATAGCCTTTGTGGGGGGCGTGGGCGAAGTTCGTCCGCCGGACTCGGAATGGCCCGAGACTTTGTGGGCAGCCTCCGTGTGATAAAAATAGGCCACGGCAACAGCCGCACCCAAAAATTAGCGCCGAAGGTCGGGGTGCCAAAACCCCCCAGCGGAAAAATTGCCAAAAAACGGGTGGGCTATAGCCTTGGCGGTGGGCGTGGGCGAAGTTCGTCCTCCGGACTCGGAATGGCCCGAAACTTTGCAGGCGGCTTCCGTCTGCCAAAAATAGGCCACGGGCACAGCCGCGCCCAAAAATTAGCGCCCGAAGGTCGGAGTGCAAAAACCCCCCAGCGGAAAAATGGGCAAAAAATGGGTGGGCTAAAGCCTTGGTGGGGGGCGCGGGCGAAGTTCGTCCGCCAGACTCGGAATGGCCCGAGACTTTGCGGGCGGCCTCTGTCTGCCAAAAATAGGCCACGGGCACAGCCGCTCCCAAAAATTAGCGCCCGAAGGTCGGGGTGCCAAAACCCGCCAGCGGAAAAATGGCCAAAAAACGTGTGGGCTAAAGCCTTGGTGGGGGGCGTGGGCGAAGTTCGTCCGCCGGACTCGGAATTGACCGAGACTTTGCGGGCGGCCTCCGTGTGCCAAAAATAGGCCACGGGCACAGCCGCTCCCAAAAATTAGCGCCCGAAGGTCGGGGTGCCAAAACCCCCCAGCGGAAAAATGGCCAAAAAACGAGTGGGCTATAGCCTTTGTGCGGGGCTTGGGCGAAGTTCGTCCGCCGGACTCGGAATGGCCCGAGACTTTGTGGGCAGCCTCCGTGTGATAAAAATAGGCCACGGCAACAGCCGTACCCAAAAATTAGCGCCGAAGGTCGGGGTGCCAAAACCCCCCAGCGGAAAAATGGCCAAAAAACGGGTGGGCTATAGCCTTGGTGGTGGGCGTGGGCGAAGTTCGTCCTCCGGACTCAGAATGGCCCGAGAATTTGCGGGCGGCCTCCGTGTGCCAAAAATTATTCACGCGTATAGCCGCGCCAAAAAATTAGCGGCCGAAGGTCGGGGTGCCAAAACCCCCCAGCGGAAAAATGGCCAAAAAACGGGTGGGCTATAGCCTTGGTGGGGGGCGTGGGCGAAGTTCATCCGCCGGACTCGGAATTGCTCAAGACTTTGTGGGTGGCCTCTGTGTGCCCAAAATAGGCCACGGGCACAGTCGTGCCCAAAAATTAGCACCCGAAGGTCGGGGTGCCAAAACCCCCCAGCGGAAAAATGGCCAAAAAACGGGTGGGCTATAGCCTTAGTGGTGGGCGTGGGCGAAGTTCGTCCTCCGGACTCAGAATGGCCCGAGACTTTGCGGGCGGCCTCCGTGTGCCAAAAATAGGCCACGGACACAGCCGTACCCAAAAATTAGCCCCCGAAGGTCGGGGTGCCAAAACCCACCAGCGGAAAAATGGCCAAAAAACGGGTGGGCTATAGCCTTGGTGGGGGGCGTGGGCGAAGTTCGTCCGCCGGAATCGGAATGGTCCGAGACTTTGTGGGTGGCCTCCGTGTGCCAAAAATAGGCCACGGCCATAGCCGCACTCAAAAATTAGCGCCCGAAGGTCGGGGTTCCAAAACCCCCCAGTGGAAAAATGGCCAAAAAACGAGTGGGCTATAGCCTTGGTGGGGGGCGTGGGCGAAGTTCGTCCGCCGGACTCGGAATGGCCCGAGACTTTGCGGGCGGCCTCCGTGAACCAAAAATAGGCCACGGGCACAGCCGTACCCAAAAATTAGCGCCCGAAGGTCGGGGTGCCAAAACCCACCAGCGGAAAAATGGCCAAAAAACGGGTGGGCTATAGCCTTGGTGGGGGGCGTGGGCGAAGTTCGTCCGCCGGAATCGGAATGGTCCGAGACGTTTTGGGTGGCCTCCGTGTGCCAAAAATAGGCCACGGCCATAGCTGCACTCAAAAATTAGCGCCCGAAGGTCGGGGTGCCAAAACCCCCCAGTGGAAAAATGGCCAAAAAACGAGTGGGCTATAGCCTTGGTGGGGGGCGTGGGCGAAGTTCGTCCGCCGGACTCGGAATGGCCCGAGACTTTGCGGGCGGCCTCTGTCTGCCAAAAATAGGCCACGCGCACAGCCGCTCCCAAAAATTAGCGCCCGAAGGTCGGGGTGCCAAAACCCGCCAGCGGAAAAATGGCAAAAAAACGTGTGGGCTAAAGCCTTGGTGGGGGGCGTGGGCGAAGTTCGTCCGCCGGACTCGGAATTGACCGAGACTTTGCGGGCGGCCTCCGTGTGCCAAAAATAGGCCACGGGCACAGCCGCTCCCAAAAATTAGCGCCCGAAGGTCGGGGTGCCAAAACCCCCCAGCGGAAAAATGGCCAAAAAACGAGTGGGCTATAGCCTTTGTGCGGGGCGTGGGCGAAGTTCGTCCGCCGGACTCGGAATGGCCCGAGACTTTGTGGGCAGCCTCCGTGTGATAAAAATAGGCCACGGCAACAGCCGTACCCAAAAATTAGCGCCGAAGGTCGGGGTGCCAAAACCCCCCAGCGGAAAAATGGCCAAAAAACGGGTGGGCTAAGGCCTAGGTGGTGGCAGTGGGCGAGGATCGACCTCCGGACTCGGAATGGCACGAGAAGTTGCGGACGGCCTCCGTGTGCCAAAAATTATTCACGCGTATAGCGCAAAAATTAGCGGCCGAAGGTCGGGTGCCAAAACCCCAGCGGAAAAATGGCCAAAACCGGGTGGGCTATAGCCTTGGTGGGGCGTGGCGAAGTTCATCCGCGGACTCGGGAATTGCTCAAGACTTTGTGGGTGGCCTCTGTGTGCCCAAAATAGGCCACGGGCACAGTCGTAAAAATTAGCGCCGAAGGTCGGGTGCCAAAACCCCAGCGGAAAAATGGCCAAAAACGGGTGGGCTATAGCCTTAGTGGTGGCGTGGCGAGTTCGTCCGCCGGACTCGGCATGGCCCGAGACTTTGCGGGCGGCCTCCGTGTGCCAAAAATAGGCCACGGACACAGCCGTACCCAAAAATTAGCCCCCGAAGGTCGGGGTGCCAAAACCCACCAGCGGAAAAATGGCCAAAAAACGGGTGGGCTATAGCCTTAGTGGTGGGCGTGGGCGAAGTTCGTCCTCCGGACTCAGAATGGCCCGAGACTTTGCGGGCGGCCTCCGTGTGCCAAAAATAGGCCACGGACACAGCCGTACCCAAAAATTAGCCCCCGAAGGTCGGGGTGCCAAAACCCACCAGCGGAAAAATGGACAAAAAACGGGTGGGCTATAGCCTTGGTGGGGGGCGTGGGCGAAGTTCATCCGCCGGACTCGGAGTGGCTCGACACTTTGTGGGTGGCCTCCGAGTGCCAAAAATTGGTCACGCGCATAGCGTAACAAAAAATTAGCGCCCGAAGGTCGGGGTGCCAAAACCCCCCATCGGAAAAATGGCCAAAATACGGGTGGGCTATAGCCTTGGTGGGGGGCGTGGGCGAAGTTCGTCCGCCGGACTCGGAATGGCCCGAGACTTTGCGGGCGGCCTCCGTGTACCAAAAATTGGTCACGCGCATAGCCGCGCCCAAAAATTAGCACCCGAAGGTCGGGGTGCCAAAACCCCCCAACGGAAAAATGGCCAAAAAACGTGTGGGCTAAAGCCTTGGTGGGGGGCGTGGGCGAAGTTTGTCCGCCGGACTCGGAATGGCCCGAGACTTTGCGGGCGGCCTCCGTGTGCCAAAAATTGGTCACGCGCATAGCCGTGCCCAAAAATTAGAGCCCGAAGGTCAGGGTGCCAAAACCCCACAGCGGAAAAATGGCCAAAAAACGGGTGGGCTATAGCCTTGGTGGGGGGCGTGGGCGAAGTTCGTCCTCCGGAATCAGAATGGCCCGAGACTTTGCGGGCGGCCTCCGTGTGCCAAAAATTGGCCACGGGCAGAGCCGCGCCCAAAAATTAGCGCCCGAAGGTCGGGGTGCCAAAACCCACCAGCGGAAAAATGGCCAAAAAATGGGTGGGCTATAGCCTTGGTGGGGGGCGTGGGCGAAGTTCGTCCGCCGGACTCGGAATGGTCCGAGACTTTGTGGGTGGCCTCCGCGTGCCAAAACTAGGCAACGGCCTCAGCCGCACTAAAAAATTAGTGCCCGAAGGTCAGGGTGCCAAAACCCCCCAGTGGAAAAATGGCCAAAAAACGAGTGGGCTATAGCCTTGGTGGGGGGCGTGGGCGAAGTTCGTCCGCCGGACTCGGAATGGCCCGAGACTTTGCGGTCGGCCTTCGTGTACGAAAAATAGGCCACGGGCACAGCCGTGCCCAAAAATTAGCGCCCGAAGGTCGGGGTGCCAAAACCCACCAGCAGAAAAATTGCCAAAAAACGGGTGCGCTATAGCCTTGGTGGGGGGCGTGGGCGAAGTTCGTCCTCCGGACTCAGAATGGCCCGAGACTTTGCGGGCGGCCTCCGTGTGCCAGAAATAGGCCACGGGCACAGCCACGCCAAAAAATTAGCACCCAAAGGTCGGGGTGCCAAAACCCACCAGCGGAAAAATGGACAAAAAACGGGTGGGCTATAGCCTTGGTGGGGGGCGTGGGCGAAGTTCATCCGCCGGACTCGGAGTGGCTCGACACTTTGTGGGTGGCCTCCGAGTGCCAAAAATTGGTCACGCGCATAGCGTAACAAAAAATTAGCGCCCGAAGGTCGGGG
Organism: Citrus mangshanensis; assembly: GCA_030449895.1. NCBI lineage: Eukaryota > Viridiplantae > Streptophyta > Magnoliopsida > Sapindales > Rutaceae > Citrus > Citrus mangshanensis. The sequence continues at coordinate 160,605 of JASUUJ010000066.1, read as the reverse complement.
TGCCAAAACCCCCCAGCGGAAAAATGGCCAAAAAACGGGTGGGCTATAGCCTTGGTGGGGGGCGTGGGCGAAGTTCGTCCGCCGGACTCGGAATGGCCCGAGACTTTGCGGGCGGCCTCCGTGTACCAAAAATTGGTCACGCGCATAGCCGCGCCCAAAAATTAGCACCCGAAGGTCGGGGTGCCAAAACCCCCCAACGGAAAAATGGCCAAAAAACGTGTGGGCTAAAGCCTTGGTGGGGGGCGTGGGCGAAGTTCGTCCGCCGGACTCGGAATGGCCCGAGACTTTGCGGGCGGCCTCCGTGTGCCAAAAATTGGTCACGCGCATAGCCGCGCCCAAAAATTAGAGCCCGAAGGTCAGGGTGCCAAAACCCCACAGCGGAAAAATGGCCAAAAAACGGGTGGGCTATAGCCTTGGTGGGGGGCGTGGGCGAAGTTCGTCCTCCGGAATCAGAATGGCCCGAGACTTTGCGGGCGGCCTCCGTGTGCCAAAAATTGGCCACGGGCAGAGCCGCGCCCAAAAATTAGCGCGCGAAGGTCGGGGTGCCAAAACCCACCAGCGGAAAAATGGCCAAAAAATGGGTGGGCTATAGCCTTGGTGGGGGGCGTGGGCGAAGTTCGTCCGCCGGACTCGGAATGGTCCGAGACTTTGTGGGTGGCCTCCGTGTGCCAAAACTAGGCAACGGCCTCAGCCGCACTAAAAAATTAGTGCCCGAAGGTCAGGGTGCCAAAACCCCCCAGTGGAAAAATGGCCAAAAAACGAGTGGGCTATAGCCTTGGTGGGGGGCGTGGGCGAAGTTCGTCCGCCGGACTCGGAATGGCCCGAGACTTTGCGGTCGGCCTCCGTGTACGAAAAATAGGCCACGGGCACAGCCGTGCCCAAAAATTAGCGCCCGAAGGTCGGGGTGCCAAAACCCACCAGCAGAAAAATTGCCAAAAAACGGGTGGGCTATAGCCTTGGTGGGGGGCGTGGGCGAAGTTCGTCCTCCGGACTCAGAATGGCCCGAGACTTTGCGGGCGGCCTCCGTGTGCCAAAAATTGGTCACGCGCATAGCCGCGCCCAAAAATTAGCGCCCGAAGGTCGGGGTGCCAAAACCCCCCAACGGAAAAATGGCCAAAAAACGTGTGGGCTAAAGCCTTGGTGGGGGGCGTGGGCGAAGTTCGTCCGCCGGACTCGGAATTGCCCGAGACTTTGAGGGCGGCCTCCGTGTGCCAAAAATAGGCCACGGGCACAGCCGCTCCCAAAAATTAGCGCCCGAAGGTCGGGGTGCCAAAACCCCCCAGCGGAAAAATGGCCAAAAAACGAGTGGGCTATAGCCTTTGTGGGGGGCGTGGGCGAAGTTCGTCCGCCGGACTCGGAATGGCCCGAGACTTTGTGGGCAGCCTCCGTGTGATAAAAATAGGCCACGGCCACAGCCGCACCCAAAAATTAGCGCCCGAAGGTCGGGGTGCCAAAACCCCCCAGCGGAAAAATGGCCAAAAAACGTGTGGGCTAAAGCCTTGGTGGGGGGCGTGGGCGAAGTTCGTCCGCCGGACTCGGAATGGCCCGAGACTTTGCGGGCGGCCTCCGTGTGCCAAAAATAGGCCACGGGCACAGCCGCTCCCAAAAATTAGCGCCCGAAGGTCGGGGTGCCAAAACCCCCCAGCGGAAAAATGGCCAAAAAACGAGTGGGCTATAGCCTTTGTGGGGGGCGTGGGCGAAGTTCGTCCGCCGGACTCGGAATGGCCCGAGACTTTGTGGGCAGCCTCCGTGTGATAAAAATAGGCCACGGCCACAGCCGCACCCAAAAATTAGCGCCGAAGGTCGGGGTGCCAAAACCCCCCAGCGGAAAAATGGCCAAAAAACGGGTGGGCTATAGCCTTGGTGGGGGGCGTGGGCGAAGTTCGTCCTCCGGACTCAGAATGGCCCGATACTTTGAGGGCGGCCTCCGTGTGCCAAAAATAGGCCACGGGCACAGCCGCTCCCAAAAATTAGCGCCCGAAGGTCGGGGTGCCAAAACCCCCCAGCGGAAAAATGGCCAAAAAACGAGTGGGCTATAGCCTTTGTGGGGGCGGTTCGTCCGCGGACTCGGAATGGCCCGAGACTTTGTGGGCAGCCTCCGTGTGATAAAAATAGGCCACGGCCACAGCCGCACCAAAAAATAGCGCCCGAAGGTCGGGGTGCCAAAACCCCCCAGCGGAAAAATGGCCAAAAAACGTGTGGGCTAAAGCCTTGGTGGGGGGCGTGGGCGAAGTTCGTCCGCCGGACTCGGAATGGCCCGAGACTTTGCGGGCGGCCTCCGTGTGCCAAAAATAGGCCACGGGCACAGCCGCTCCCAAAAATTTGCGCCCGAAGGTCGGGGTGCCAAAACCCCCCAGCGGAAAAATGGCCAAAAAACGAGTGGGCTATAGCCTTTGTGGGGTGCGTGGGCGAAGTTCGTCCTCCGGACTCAGAATGGCCCGAGTCTTTGTGGACGGCCTCCGTGTGCCAAAAATTGGTCACGCGCATAACCGCTCCCAAAAATTAGCGCCCGAAGGTCGGGGTGCCAAAACCCCCCAGCGGAAAAATTGCCAAAAAACATGTGGGCTAAAGCCTTGGTGGGGGGCGTGGGCGAAGTTCGTCCGCCGGACTCGGAATGGCCCGAGACTTTGCGGGCGGCCTCCGTGTGCCAAAAATTGGTCACGCGCATAGCCGCACCCAAAAATTAGCCCCCGAAGGTCGGGGTGCCAAAACCCCCTAGCGGAAAAATGGCCAAAATACGGGTGGACTATAGCCTTGGTGGGGGGCGTGGGCGAAGTTCGTCCTCCGGACTCAGAATGGCCCGAGACTTTGCGGGCGGCCTCCGTGTGCCAAAAATTGGTCACGCACATAGCCGCGCCCAAAAATTAGCGCCCGAAGGTCAGGGTTCCAAAACCCCGCAGTGGAAAAATGGCCAAAAAACGAGTGGGCTATAGCCTTGGTGGGGGGCGTGGGCGAAGTTCGTCCGCCGGACTCGGAATGGCCCGAGACTTTGCGGGCGGCCTCCGTGTGCCAAAAATTGGCCACGGGCACAGCCGTACCCAAAAATTAGCGCCCGAAGGTCGGGGTGCCAAAACCCTCCAGCGGAAAAATGGCCAAAAAACGAGTGGGCTATAGCCTTGGTTGGGGGCGTGGGCGAAGTTCGTCCGCCGGACTCGGAATGGTCCGAGACTTTGTGGGTGGCCTCCGTGTGCCAAAAATAGGCCACGGCCACAGCCGCACTCAAAAATTAGCGCCCGAAGGTCGGGGTGCCAAAACCCCCCAGTGGAAAAATGGCCAAAAAACGAGTGGGCTATAGCCTTGGTGGGGGGCGTGGGCGAAGTTCGTCCGCCGGACTCGGAATGGCCCGAGACTTTGCGGGCGGCCTCCGTGTACCAAAAATAGGCCACGGGCACAGCCGTGCCCAAAAATTAGCGCCCGAAGGTCGGGGTGCCAAAACCCACCAGCAGAAAAATGGCCAAAAAACGGGTGGGCTATAGCCTTGGTGGGGGGCGTGGGCGTAGTTCGTCCTCCGGACTCAGAATGGCCCGAGTCTTTGCGGACGGCCTACGTGGGCTAAAAATTGGCCACGGGCACAGCCGCACTAAAAAATTAGCGTCCGAAGGTCGGGGTGCCAAAACCCCCCAACGGAAAAATGGCCAAAAAACGAGTGGGCTATAGCCTTGGTGGGGGGCGTGGGCGAAGTTCATCCGCCGGACTCGGAATGGCGCGAGACTTTGCGGGCGGCCTCCGTGTACCCAAAATAGGCCACGGACACAGCCGTGCCAAAAAATTAGCGCCCGAAGGTCGGTGTGCCAAAACCCACCAGCAGAAAAATGGCCAAAAAACGGGTGGGCTATAGCCTTGGTGGGGGGCATGGGCGAAGTTCGTCCTCCGGACTCAGAATGGCCTGAGTCTTTGCAGACGGCCTCCGTGTGCCAAAAATTAATCACGCGCATAGCCGCACCCAAAAATTAGCCCCCGAAGGTCGGGGTGCCAAAACCCCCCAGCGGAAAAATGGCCAAAATACGGGTGGGCTATAGCCTTGGTGGGGGGCGTGGGCGAAGTTCGTCCTCCGGACTCAGAATGGCCCGAGAATTTGCGGGCGGCCTCCGTGTGCCAAAAATAGGCAACGGTCACAGCCGCGCCCAAAAATTAGCGCCCGAAGGTCGGGGTACCAAAACCCCCAAGCAGAAAAATGGCCAAAAAACAGGTGGGCTATAGCCTTGGTGGGGGGCGTGGGCGAAGTTCGTCCTCCGGACTCGGAATAGCCCGAGAGTTTGCGGGCGGCCTCCGTGTGCCAAAAATAGGTCACGGGCACAGCCGCTCCCAAAAATTAACGCCCGAAGGTCGTGGTGCAAAACCCCCCAGCGGAAAAATGGCCAAAAAACGTGTGGGCTATAGCCTTGGTGGGGGGCGTGGGTGAAGTTCGTCCGCCGGACTTGGAATGGCCCGATACTTTGCGGGCGGCCTCCGTGTGCCAGAAATAGGCCACGGGCACAGCCGCGCCCAAAAATTAGCGCCCGAAGGTCGGGGTGCCAAAACCCCCCAGCGGAAAAATGGCCAAAAAACGAGTGGGCTATAGCCTTTGTGGGGGGCGTGGGCGAAGTTCGTCCGCCGGACTCGGAAGGGCCCGAGACTTTGTGGGCAGCCTCCGTGTGATAAAAATAGGCCACGGCCACAGCCGTACCCAAAAATTAGCGCCCGAAGGTCGGGGTGCCAAAACCCCCCAGCGGAAAAATGGCCAAAAAACGTGTGGGCTAAAGCCTTGGTGGGGGGCGTGGGCGAAGTTCGTCCGCCGGACTCGGAATGGCCCGAGACTTTGCGTGCGGCCTCCGTGTGCCAAAAATAGGCCACGGGCAGAGCCGCTCCCAAAAATTAGCGCCCGAAGGTCGGGGTGCCAAAACCCCCCAGCGGAAAAATGGCCAAAAAACGAGTGGGCTATAGCCTTTGTGGGGGGCGTGGGCGAAGTTCGTCCGCCGGACTCGGAATGGCCCGAGACTTTGTGGGCAGCCTCCGTGTGATAAAAATAGGTCACGGCCACAGCCGCACCCAAAAATTAGCGCCGAAGGTCGGGGTGCCAAAACCCCCCAGCGGAAAAATGGCCAAAAAACGGGTGGGCTATAGCCTTGGTGGTGGGCGTGGGCGAAGTTCGTCCTCCGGACTCAGAATGGCCCGAGAATTTGCGGGCGGCCTCCGTGTACCAAAAATAGGCCACGGGCACAGCCGTGCCCAAAAATTAGCGCCCGAAGGTCGGGGTGCCAAAACCCACCAGCGGAAAAATGGCCAAAAAATGGGTGGGCTATAGCCTTGGTGGGGGGCGTGGGCGAAGTTCGTCCGCCGGACTCGGAATGGTCCGAGACTTTGTGGGTGGCCTCCGTGTGCCAAAACTAGGCAAAGGCCTCAGCTGCACTCAAAAATTAGCGCCCGAAGGTCGGGGTGCCAAAACCCCCCAGTGGAAAAATGGGCAAAAAACGAGTGGGCTATAGCCTTGGTGGGGGGCGTGGGCGAAGTTCGTCCGCCGGACTCGGAATGGCCCGAGACTTTGCGGGCGGCCTCCGTGTACCAAAAATAGGCCACGGGCACAGCCGTGCCCAAAAATTAGCGCCCGAAGGTCGGGGTGCCAAAACCCACCAGCAGAAAAATGGCCAAAAAACGGGTGGGCTATAGCCTTGGTGGGGGGCGTGGGCGAAGTTCGTCCTCCGGACTCAGAATGGCCCGAGTCTTTGCGGACGGCCTCCGTGGGCGAAAAATTGGCCACGGGCACAGCCGCACTCAAAAATTAGCGTCCGAAGGTCGGGGTGCCAAAACCCCCCAGCGGAAAAATGGCCAAAAAACGAGTGGGCTATAGCCTTGGTGGGGGGCGTGGGCGAAGTTCATCCGCCGGACTCGGAATGGCGCGAGACTTTGCGGGTGGCCTCCGTGTACCCAAAATAGGCCACGGGCACAGCCGTGCCCAAAAATTAGCGCCCGAAGGTCGGGGTGCCAAAACCCACCAGCAGAAAAATGACCAAAAAACGGGTGGGCTATAGCCTTGGTGGGGGGCATGGGCGAAGTTCGTCCTCCGGACTCAGAATGGCCCGAGTCTTTGCGGACGGCCTCCGTGTGCCAAAAATTGTTCACGCGCATAGCCGCACCCAAAAATTAGCGCCCGAAGGTCGGGGTGCCAAAACCCCCCAGCGGAAAAATGGCCAAAATACGGGTGGGCTATAGCCTTGGTGGGGGGCGTGGGCGAAGTTCGTCCTCCGGACTCAGAATGGCCCGAGACTTTGCGGGCGGCCTCCGTGTGCCAAAAATTAGTCACGCGCATAGCTGCGCCCAAAAATTAGCGCCCGAAGGTCAGGGTTCCAAAACCCCACAGCGGAAAAATGGCCAAAAAACGGGTGGGCTATAGCCTTGGTGGGGGGCGTGGGCGAAGTTCGTCCTCCGGAATCAGAATGGCCCGAGACTTTGCGGGCAGCCTCCGTGTGCCAAAATTTGGCCACGGGCAGAACCGCGCCAAAAAATTAGCGCCCAAAGGTCGGGGTGCCAAAACCCTGCAGTGGAAAAATTGCCAAAAAACGAGCGGGCTATAGCCTTGGTGGGGGGCGTAGGCGAAGTTCGTCCGCCGGACTCGGAATGGCCCGAGACTTTGCGGGCGGCCTCCGTGTGCCAAAAATAGGCCACGGGCACAGCCGTACCCAAAAATTAGCGCCCGAAGGTCGGGGTGCCAAAACCCCCCAGTGGAAAAATGGCCAAAAAACGAGTGGGCTATAGCCTTGGTGGGGGGCGTGGGCGAAGTTCGTCCGCCGGACTCGGAATGGCCCGAGACTTTGCGGGTGGCCTCCGTGTACCAAAAATAGGCCACGGGCACAGCCGTGCCCAAAAATTAGCGCCCGAAGGTCGGGGTGCCAAAACCCACCAGCAGAAAAATGGCCAAAAAACGGGTGGGCTATAGCCTTGGTGGGGGGCGTGGGCGTAGTTCGTCCTCCGGACTCAGAATGGCCCGAGTCTTTGCGGACGGCCTCCGTGGGCTAAAAATTGGCCACGGGCACAGCCGCATTCAAAAATTAGCGTCCGAAGGTCGGGGTGCCAAAACCCCCCAGCGGAAAAATGGCCAAAAAACGAGTGGGCTATAGCCTTGGTGGGGGGCGTGGGCGAAGTTCATCCGCCGGACTCGGAATGGCGCGAGACTTTGCGGGCGGCCTCCGTGTGCCAAAAATAGGCCACGGGCACAGCCGTGCCTAAAAATTAGCACCCGAAGGTCGGGGTGCCAAAACCCACCAGTGGAAAAATGGCCAAAAAACGAGTGGGCTATAGCCTTGGTGGGGGGCGTGGGCGAAGTTCGTCCTCCGGACTCAGAATAGCCCGAGACTTTGCGGACGGGCTCCGTGTGCCAAAAATTGGTCACGCGCATAGCCGCGCCCAAAAATTAGCGCCTGAAGGTCGGGGTACCAAAACCCGCCAGCGGAAAAATGGCCAACAAACGTGTGGGCTATAGCCTTGGTGGGGGGCGCGGGCGAAGTTCGTCCGCGGGACTCGGAATGGCCCGATACTTTGAGGGCGTCCTCCGTGTGCCAGAAATAGGCCACGGGCACAGCCGCGCCCAAAAATTAGCTCCCGAAGGTCGGGGTGCCAAAACCCCCCAGCGGAAAGATGGCCAAAAAACGAGTGGGCTATAGCCTTGGCGGGGGGTGTTGGCGAAGTTCGTCCGCCGGACTCGGAATGGCCCGAGTCTTTGCGGGAGGCCTCCGTGTGCCACAAATAGGCCTCGGGCACAGCCGTGCCCAAAAATTAGCGCCCGAAGGTCGGGCTGCCAAAACCCACCAGCGGAAAAATGGCCAAAAAACGGGTGGGCTATAGCCTTGGTGGGGGGCGTGGGCGTAGTTCGTCCTCCGGACTCAGAATGGCCCGAGAATTTGCGGGCGGCCTCCGTGTGCCAAAAATAGGCAACGGTCACAGCCGCGCCCAAAAATTAGCGCCCGAAGGTCGGGGTGCCAAAACCCCCCAGGGGAAAAATTGCCAAAAAACAGGTGGGCTATAGCCTTGGTGGGGGGCGCAGGCGAAGTTTGTCCGCCGGACTCGGAATGGACCGAGACTTTGCGGGCGGCCTCCGTGTACCAAAAATAGGCCACGGGCACAGCCGTGCCCAAAAATTAGCGCCCGAAGGTCGGGGTGCCAAAACCCACCAGCAGAAAAATGGCCAAAAAACGGGTGGGCTATAGCCTTGGTGGGGGGGTGGGCGAAGTTCGTCCGCCGGACTCGGAATGGCCCGAGACTTTGCGGGCGGCCTCCGTGTGCCAAAAATAGGCCACGGCCACAGCCGCACTCAAAAATTAGCGTCCGAAGGTCGGGGTGCCAAAACCCCCCAACGGAAAAATGGCCAAAAAACGAGTGGGCTATAGCCTTGGTGGGGGGCGTGGGCGAAGTTCATCCGCCGGACTCGGAATGGCCCGAGACTTTGCGGGCAGCCTCCGTGTGCCAAAAATAGGCCACAGGCACAGCCGTACCCAAAAATTAGCGCCCGAAGGTCGGGGTGCCAAAACCCACCAGCGGAAAAATGGCCAAAAAACGGGTGGGCTATAGCCTTGGTGGGGGGCGTGGGCGAAGTTCGTCCGCCGGACTCGGAATGGTCCGAGACTTTGTGGGTGGCCTCCGTGTGCAAAAAATAGGCCACGGCCACAGCCGCACTCAAAAATTAGCGTCCGAAGGTCGGGGTGCCAAAACCCCCCAACGGAAAAATGGCCAAAAAACGAGTGGGCTATAGCCTTGGTGGGGGGCGTGGGCGAAGTTCATCCGCCGGACTCGGAATGGCGCGAGACTTTGCGGGCGGCCTCCGTGTACCCAAAATAGGCCACGGGCACAGCCGTGCCAAAAAATTAGCGCCCGAAGGTCGGGGTGCCAAAACCCACCAGTGGAAAAATGGCCAAAAAACGAGTGGGCTATAGCCTTGGTGGGGGGCGTGGGCGAAGTTCGTCCTCCGGACTCAGAATAGCCCGAGACTTTGCGGACGGCCTCCGTGTGCCAAAAATTGACCACGCGCATAGCCGCGCCCAAAAATTAGCGCCTGAAGGTCGGGGTGCCAAAACCCGCCAGCGGAAAAATGGCCAAAAAACGTGTGGGCTATAGCCTTGGTGGGGGGCGCGGGCGAAGTTCATCCGCCGGACTCGGAATTGCTCAAGACTTTGTGGGTGGCCTCTGTGTGCCAAAAATAGGCCATGGGCACAGCCGCACCCAAAAATTAGCGCCCGAAGGTCGGGGTGCCAAAACCCCCCAGCGGAAAAATGGCCAAAAAACGAGTGGGCTATAGCCTTGGCGGGGGGTGTTGGCGAAGTTCGTCCGCCGGACTCGGAATGGCCCGAGTCTTTGCGGGCGGCCTCCGTGTGCCAAAAATAGGCCATGGGCACAGCCGTGCCCAAAAATTAGCGCCCGAAGGTCGGGCTGCCAAAACCCACCAGCGGAAAAATGGCCAAAAAACGGGTGGGCTGTAGCCTTGGTGGGGGGCGTGGGCGAAGTTCGTCCGCCGGCCTCAGAATCGTCCGAGACTTTGTGGGTGGCCTCTGTGTGCCTAAAATAGGCCACGGGCACAGTCGTGCCCAAAAATTAGCGCCCGAAGGTCGGGGTGCCAAAACCCCCCAGCGGAAAAATGGCCAAAAAACGGGTGGGCTATAGCCTTGGTGGGGGGCGCGGGCGAAGTTCGTCCGCCGGACTCGGAATGGCCCGAGACTTTGCGGGTGGCCTCTGTGTGCCAAAAAAAGGCCACGGGCACAGCCGCGCCCAAAAATTAGCGCCCGAAGGTCGGGGTACCAAAACCCCCAAGCAGAAAAATGGCCAAAAAACAGGTGGGCTATAGCCTTGGTGGGGGGCGTGGGCGAAGTTCGTCCTCCGGACTCGGAATAGCCCGAGACTTTGCGGGCGGCCTCCGTGTGCCAAAAATAGGCCACGGGCACAGCCGCTCCCAAAAATTAACGCCCGAAGGTCGTGGTGCAAAACCCCCCAGCGGAAAAATGGCCAAAAAACGTGTGGGCTATAGCCTTGGTGGGGGGCGTGGGTGAAGTTCGTCCGCCGGACTTGGAATGGCCCGATACTTTGCGGGCGGCCTCCGTGTGCCAGAAATAGGCCACGGGCACAGCCACGCCAAAAAATTAGCACCCGAAGGTCGGGGTGCCAAAACCCACCAGCGGAAAAATGGACAAAAAACGGGTGGGCTATAGCCTTGGTGGGGGGCGTGGGCGAAGTTCATCCGCCGGACTCGGAGTGGCTCGACACTTTTTGGGTGGCCTCCGAGTGCCAAAAATTGGTCACGCGCATAGCCGCGCCCAAAAATTAGCGCCCGAAGGTCGGGGTGCCAAAACCCCCCAACGGAAAAATGGCCAAAAAACGTGTGGGCTAAAGCCTTGGTGGGGGACGTGGGCGAAGTTCGTCCGCCGGACTCGGAATGGCCCGAGACTTTGCGGGCGGCCTTCGTGTGCCAAAAATAGGCCACGGGCACAGCCGCTCCCAAAAATTAGCACCCGAAGGTCGGGGTGCCAAAACCCACCAGCGGAAAAATGGACCAAAAACGGGTGGGCTATAGCCTTGGTGGGGGGCGTGGGCGAAGTTCTTCCTCCGGACTCGGAATAGCCCGAAACGTTGCAGGCGGCTTCCGTGTGCTAAAAATAGGCCACGGGCATAGCCGCGCCCAAAAATTAGCGCCCGAAGGTCGGAGTGCAAAACCCCCCCAGCGGAAAAATGGGCAAAAAATGGGTGGGCTAAAGCCTTGGTGGGGGGCGCGGGCGAAGTTCGTCCGCCAGACTTGGAATGGCCCAAGACTTTGCGGGCGGCCTCCGTCTGCCAAAAATAGGCCACGGGCACAGCCGCTCCCAAAAATTAGCGCCCGAAGGTCGGGGTGCCAAAACCCCCCAGCGGCAAAATGGCCAAAAAACGTGTGGGCTAAAGCCTTGGTGGGGGGCGTGGGCGAAGTTTGTCCGCCGGACTCAGAATTGCCCCAGAATTTGCGGGCGGCCTCCGTCTGCCAAAAATAGGCCACGGGCACAGCCGCTCCCCAAAATTAGCGCCCGAAGGTCGGGGTGCCAAAACCCCCCAGCGGAAAAATGGCAAAAAAACGAGTGGGCTATAGCCTTGGCGGGGGGCGTGGGCGAAGTTCGTCCGCCGGACTCGGAATGGCCCGAAACTTTGCGGGCGGCTTCCGTGTGCTGAAAATAGGCCACGGGCATAGCCGCGTCCAAAAATTAGCGCCCGAAGGTCGGAGTGCAAAAACCCCCGGCGGAAAAATGGGCAAAAAATGGGTGGGCTATAGCCTTGGTGGGGGGCGTGGGCGAAGTTCGTCCTCCGGACTCAGAATAGCCCGAGACTTTGCGGACGTCCTCCGTGTGCAAAAAATTGGTCACGCGCATAGCCGCGCCCAAAAATTAGTGCCTGAAGGTCGGGGTGCCAAAACCCGCCAGCGGAAAAATGGCCAAAAAACGTGTGGGCTATAGCCTTGGTGGGGGGCGTGGGCGAAGTTCGTCCGCCGGCCTCAGAATCGTCCGAGACTTTGTGGGTGCCCTCTGTGTGCCTAAAATAGGCCACGGGCACAGTCGTGCCCAAAAATTAGCACCCGAAGTTCGGGGTGCCAAAACCCCCCAGCGGAAAAATGGCCAAAAAACGGGTGGGCTATAGCCTTGGTGGTGGGCGTGGGCGAAGTTCGTCCTCCGGACTCAGAATGGCCCGAGAATTTGCGGGCGGCCTCCGTGTGCCAAAAATAGGCAACGGTCACAGCCAAAAATTAGCGCCCAAGGTCGGGTGCCAAAACCCCAGCTGAAAAATTGCCAAAAAAAGTGGGCTATAGCCGGGCGCTGGCGAAGTTCGTCCGCCTGACTCGGAATTGCTCAAGACTTTGTGGGTGGCCTCTGTGCCAAAATAGGCCATGGGCACAGCCGCACCTAAAATTAGCGCCTGAAGGTCGGGCTGCCAAAACCCACCAGCGGAAAAATGGCCAAAAAACGGGTGGTCTGTAGCCTTGGTGGGGCGTGGCGAAAGTTCGTCCGCCGGCCTCAGAATCGTCCGAGACTTTGTGGGTGGCCTCTGTGTGCCTAAAATAGGCCACGGGCACAGTCGTGCCCAAAAATTAGCGCCCGAAGGTCGGGGTGCCAAAACCCCCCATCGGAAAAATGGCCAAAAACGGGTGGGCTATAGCCTTGGTGGGGGGCGCGGGCGAAGTTCGTCCGCCGGACTCGGAATGGCCCGAGACTTTGCGGGTGGCCTCTGTGTGCCAGAAATAGGCCACGGGCACAGCCGCGCCCAAAAATTAGCGCCCGAAGGTCGGGGTACCAAAACCCCCAAGCAGAAAAATGGCCAAAAAACAGGTGGGCTATAGCCTTGGTGGGGGGCGTGGGCGAAGTTCGTCCTCCGGACTCGGAATAGCCCGAGACTTTGCGGGCGGCCTCCGTGTGCCAAAAATAGGCCACGGGGACAGCCGCTCCCAAAAATTAACGCCCGAAGGTCGTGGTGCAAAACCCCCCAGCGGAAAAATGGCCAAAAAACGTGTGGGCTATAGCCTTGGTGGGGGGCGTGGGTCAAGTTCGTCCGCCGGACTTGGAATGGCCTTATACTTTGCGGGCGGCCTCCGTGTGCCAGAAATAGGCCACGGGCACAGCCACGCCAAAAAATTAGCACCCGAAGGTTGGGGTGCCAAAACCCACCAGCGGAAAAATGGACAAAAAACGGGTGGGCTATAGCCTTGGTGGGGGGCGTGGGCGAAGTTCATCCACCGGACTCGGAGTGGCTCGACACTTTTTGGGTGGCCTCCGAGTGCCAAAAATTGGTCACGCGCATAGCCGCGCCCAAAAATTAGCGCCCGAAGGTCGGGTGCCAAAACCCCCAACGGAAAATGGCCAAAAACGTGTGGGCTAAAGCCTTGATGGGGGACGGGCGAAGTTCGTCCGCCGGACTCGAATTGCCCGAGACTTTGAGGGCGGCCTCCGTGTGCCAAAAATAGGCCACGGGCACAGCCGCTCCCAAAATTAGCGCCCAAGGTCGGGTGCCAAAACCCCAGCGGAAAATGGCCAAAAACGAGTGGGCTATAGCCTTTGTGGGGCGGGCGAAGTTCGTCCGGACTCGGAAGGGCCCGAGACTTTGTGGGCAGCCTCCGTGTGATAAAATAGGCCACGGCCACAGCCGTACTCCAAAAATTAGCGCCCGAAGGTCGGGGTGCCAAAACCCCCAGCGGAAAATGGCCAAAACGTGGTGGGCTAAAGCCTTGGTGGGGGCGTGGCGAAGTTCGTCCGCCGGACTCGAATGGCCCGAGACTTCATGCGGCGCCTCCGTGGTGCAAAAATAGGCCACGGGCAGAGCCGCTCCCAAAATTAGCGCCCAAGGTCGGGTGCCAAAACCCCAGCGGAAAATGGCCAAAAACGAGTGGGCTATAGCCTTTGTGGGGCGTGGCGGTTCGTCCCGGACTCGGAATGGCCCGAGACTTTGTGGGCAGCCTCCGTGTGATAAAATAGGTCACGGCCACAGCCGCACCCAAAAATTAGCGCCGAAGGTCGGGGTGCCAAAACCCCCCAGCGGAAAAATGGCCAAAAAACGTGTGGGCTATAGCCTTGGTGGGGGGCGTGGGCGAAGTTCGTCCTCCGGACTCAGAATGGCCCGAGAATTTGCGGGCGGCCTCCGTGTGCCAAAAATTGGTCACGCCGATAGCCGCGCCAAAAATTAGCGGCCAAGGTCGGGTGCCAAAACCCCCAGCGGAAAATGGCCAAAAACCGGTGGGCAATAGCCTTGGTGGTGGGCGGTTCGTCCTCCGGACTCAGAATGGCCCGAGGGCGGCCTCCGTGGTGCCAAAAATTAGTCACGCGTATAGCCGCGCCAAAAATTAGCGGCCAAGGTCGGGATGCCAAAACCCCAGCGGAAAAATGGCCAAAAACGGGTGGGCTATAGCCTTGGTGGGGGCGGGCGAAGTTCATCCGCCGGACTCGGAATTGCTCAAGACTTTGTGGGTGGCCTCTGTGTGCCCTAATTAGGCCACGGGCACAGTCGTGCCCATAATTTAGCACCCGAAGGTCGGGGTGCCAAAACCCCCCAGCGGAAAAATGGCCAAAAAACGGGTGGGCTATAGCCTTGGTGGTGGGCGGTTCGCCCTCCGGACTCAGAATGGCCCGAGAATTTGCGGCGCGGTGCCAAAATTGGTCACGCCGCGCCAAAAATTAGCGGTCAAGGTCGGGTGCCAAAACCCCAGCGGAAAATGGCCAAAAACCGTGGGCAATAGCCTTGGTGGTGGGCGTGGCGAAGTTCGTCCTCCGACTCAGAATGGCCCGAGAATTTGCGGGCGGCCTCCGTGCCAAAAATTAGTCACGCGTATAGCCGCGCCAAAAAATTAGCGGCCGAAGGTCGGGATGCCAAAACCCCCCAGCGGAAAAATGGCCAAAAAACGGGTGGGCTATAGCCTTGGTGGGGGGCGTGGGCGAAGTTCATCCGCCGGACTCGGAATTGCTCAAGACTTTGTGGGTGGCCTCTGTGTGCCCAAAATAGGCCACGGGCACAGTCGTGCCCAAAAATTAGCACCCGAAGGTCGGGGTGCCAAAACCCCCCAGCGGAAAAATGGCCAAAAAACGTGTGGGCTATAGCCTTGGCGGGGGGCGTTGGCGAAGTTCGTCCGCCGGACTCGGAATGGCCCGAGTCTTTGCGGGCGGCCTCCGTGTGCCAAAAATAGGCCACAGGCACAGCCGTGCCCAAAAATTAGCGCCCGAAGGTCGGGCTGCCAAAACCCACCAGCGGAAAAATGGCCAAAAAACGGGTGGGCTATAGCCTTGGTGGGGGGCGTGGGCGAAGTTCGTCCGCCGGCCTCAGAATGGACCGAGACTTTGAGGGAGGCCTCAGTGTGCCAAAAATAGGCCACGGGCACAGACGAGCCCAAAAATTAGCGCCCGAAGGTCGGGGTGCCAAAACCCCCCAGCGGAAAAATGGCCAAAAAACGGGTGGGCTATAGCCTTGGTGGTGGGCGTGGGCGAAGTTCGTCCTCCGGACTCAGAATGGCCCGAGAATTTGCGGGCGGCCTCCGTGTGCCAAAAATAGGCAACGGTCACAGCCGCGCCCAAAAATTAGCGCCCGAAGGTCGGGGTGCCAAAACCCCCCAGCGGAAAAATTGCCAAAAAACAGGTGGGCTATAGCCTTGGTGGGGGGCGCGGGCGAAGTTCGTCCGCCGGGCTCGGAATTGCTCAAGACTTTGTGGGTGGCCTCTGTGTGCCAAAAATAGGCCACGGGCACAGCCTCACCCAAAAAAATTAGCGCCCGAAGGTCGGGGTGCCAAAACCCCCCAGCGGAAAAATGGCCAAAAAACGAGTGGGCTATAGCCTTGGTGGGGGGCGTGGGCGAAGTTCTTCCTCCGGACTCGGAATGGCCCGAGACTTTGCGGGCAGCGTCCGTGTGCTAAAAATAGGCCACGCGCAGAGCCGCGCCCAAAAATTAGCGCCCGAAGGTCGGAGTGCAAA
The DNA here is from genome assembly GCA_030449895.1 of Citrus mangshanensis. Classification (NCBI taxonomy): domain Eukaryota; kingdom Viridiplantae; phylum Streptophyta; class Magnoliopsida; order Sapindales; family Rutaceae; genus Citrus; species Citrus mangshanensis. The sequence goes on along the minus strand of JASUUJ010000066.1, from coordinate 145,183 downwards.
AAACCCCAGCGGAAAAATGGGCAAAAAACGGGTGGGCTATAGCCTTGGTGGGGGGCGTGGGCGAAGTTCGTCCGCCGGACTCGGAATGGCCCGAGACTTTGCGGGCGGCCTCCGTGTGCCAAAAATAGGCCACGGGCACAGCCGTGCCTAAAAATTATCGCCCGAAGGTCGGGGTGCCAAAACCCACCAGTGGAAAAATGGCCAAAAAACGAGTGGGCTATAGCCTTGGTGGGGGGCGTGGGCGAAGTTCGTCCTCCGGACTCAGAATAGCCCGAGACTTTGCGGACGGCCTCCGTGTGCCAAAAATTGGTCACGCACATAGCCGCGCCCAAAAATTAGCGCCTGAAGGTCGGGGTGCCAAAACCCGCCAGCGGAAAAATGGCCAAAAAACGTGTGGGCTATAGCCTTGGTGGGGGGCGTGGGCAAAGTTCGTCCGCGGGACTCGGAATGGCCCGATACTTTGAGGGCGGCCTCCGTGTGCCAGAAATAGGCCACGGGCACAGCCGCGCCCAAAAATTAGTGCCCGAAGGTCGGGGTGCCAAAACCCCCCAGCGAAAAAATGGCCAAAAAACGAGTGGGCTATAGCCTTTGCGGGGGGTGTTGGCGAAGTTCGTCCGCCGGACTCGGAATGGCCCGAGTCTTTGCGGGCTGCCTCCATGTGCCAAAAATAGTCCACGGGCTCAGCCGTGCCCAAAAATTAGCGCCCGAAGGTCAGGCTGCCAAAACCCACCAGCGGAAAAATGGCCAAAAAACGGGTGGGCTATAGCCTTGGTGGGGGGCGTGGGCGAAGTTCGTCCGCCGGCCTCAGAATCATCCGAGACTTTGTGGGTGGCCTCTGTGTGCCTAAAATAGGCCATGGGCACAGTCGTGCCCAAAAATTAGCGCCCGAAGGTCGGGGTGCCAAAACCCCCCAGCGGAAAAATTTCCAAAAAACGGGTGGGCTATAGCCTTGGTGGTGGGCGTGGGCGAAGTTCGTCCTCCGGACTCAGAATGGCCCGAGAATTTGCGGGCGGCCTCCGTGTGCAAAAAATAGGCAACGGTCACAGCCGCGCCCAAAAATTAGCGCCCGAAGGTCGGGGTGCCAAAACCCCCCAGCGGAAAAATTGCCAAAAAACAGGTGGCCTATAACCTTGGTGGGGGGCGCGGGCGAAGTTCGTCCGCCGGACTCGGAATGGCCCGAGACTTTGCGGGTGGCCTCTGTGTTCCAAAAATAGGCACGGGCACAGCCGCGCCCAAAAATTAGTGCCCGAAGGTCGGGGTACCAAAACCCCCAAGCGGAAAAATGGCCAAAAAACAGGTGGGCTATAGCCTTGGTGGGGGGCGTGGGCGAAGTTCGTCCTCCGGACTCGGAATGGCCCGAGACTTTGCGGGCGGCCTCCGTGTGCCAAAAATAGGCCACGGGCACAGCCGCTCCCAAAAATTAACGCCCGAAGGTCGTGGTGCCAAAACCCCCCTGCGGAAAAATGGCCAAAAAACGTGTGGGCTATAGCCTTGGTGGGGGGCGTGGGTGAAGTTCGTCCGCCGGACTTGGAATGGCCCGATACTTTGTGGGTAACCTCCGAGTGCCAAAAATTGGTCACGCGCATAGCCGCGCCCAAAAATTAGCGCCCGAAGGTCGGGGTGCCAAAACCCCCCAGCGGAAAAATGGCCAAAATACAGGTGGGCTATAGCCTTGGTGGGGGGCGTGGGCGAAGTTCTTCCTCCGGACTCAGAATGGCCCGAGACTTTGCGGGCGGGCTCCGTGTGCCAAAAATTGGTCACACGCATAGCCGCAACAAAAAATTAGCGCCCGAAGGTCGGGGTGCCAAAACCCCCCAGCGGAAAAATGGCCAAAATACGGGTGGGCTATAGCCTTGGTGGGGGGCGTGGGCGAAGTTCGTCCGCCGGACTCCGAATTGCCCGAGACTTTGAGCGCGGCCTCCGTGTGCCAAAAATAGGCCACGGGCACAGCCGCTCCCAAAAATTAGCGCCCGAAGGTCGGGGTGCCAAAACCCCCCAGCGGGAAAATGGCCAAAAAACGTGTGGGCTAAAGCCTTGGTGGGGGGCGTGGGCGAAGTTCGTCCGCCGGACTCGGAATTGCCCGAGACTTTGAGCGCGGCCTCCGTGTGCCAAAAATAGGCCACGGGCACAGCCGCTCCCAAAAATTAGCGCCCGAAGGTCGGGGTGCCAAAACCCCCCAGCGGAAAAATGGCCAAAAAACGTGTGGGCTAAAGCCTTGGTGGGGGGCGTGGGCGAAGTTCGTCCGCCCGACTCGGAATGGCCCGAGACTTTGCGGGCGGCCTCCGTGTGCCAAAAATAGGCCACGGGCACAGCCGCTCCCAAAAATTAGCACCCGAAGGTCGGGGTGACAAAACCCCCCAGCGGAAAAATGGCCAAAAAACGAGTGGGCTATAGCCTTTGTGGGGGGCGTGGGCGAAGTTCGTCCGCCGGACTCGGAATGGCCCGAGACTTTGTGGGCAGCCTCCGTGTAATAAAAATAGGCCACGGCCATAGTCGCACCCAAAAATTAGCGCCGAAGGTCGGGGTGCCAAAACCCCCCAGCGGAAAAATGGCCAAAAAACGGGTGGGCTATAGCCTTGGTGGTGGGCGCGGGCGAAGTTCGTCCTCCGGAATCAGAATGGCCCGAGACTTTGCGGGCGGCCTCCGTCTGCCAAAAATAGGCCACGGGCACAGCCGCTCCCAAAAATTAGCGCCCGACGGTCGGGGTGCCAAAACCCACCAGTGGAAAAATGGCCAAAAAACGGGTGGCCTATAGCCTTGGTGGGGGGCGTGGGCGAAGTTCGTCCTCCGGACTCAGAATGGCCCGAGACTTTGCGGACGGCCTCCGTGTGCCAAAAATTGGTCACGCGCATAGCCGCGCCCAAAAATTAGCCCCCGAAGGTCGGGGTGCCAAAACCCCCCAGCGGAAAAATGGCCAAAATACGGGTGGGCTATAGAGTTGGTGGGGGGCGTGGGCGAAGTTCGTCCTCCGGACTCAGAATGGCCCGAGACTTTGCGGTCGGCCTCCGTGTGCCAAAAATTGGTCACGCGCATAGCCGCGCCCAAAAATTAGAGCCCGAAGGTCAGGGTGCCAAAACCCCACAGCGGAAAAATGGCCAAAAAATGGGTGGGCTATAGCCTTGGTGGGGGGCGTGGGCGAAGTTCGTCCTCCGGAATCAGAATGGCCCGAGACTTTGCGGGCGGCCTCCGTGTGCCAAAAATTGGCCACGGGCAGAGCCGCGCCCAAAAATTAGCGACCGAAGGTCGGGGTGTCAAAACCCCGCAGTGGAAAAATGGCCAAAAAACGAGTGGGCTATAGCCTTGGTGGGGGGCGTGGGCGAAGTTCGTCCGCCGGACTCGGAATAGCCCGAGACTTTGCGGGCGGCCTCCGTGTGCCAAAAATAGGCCACGGACAAAGCCGTACCCAAAAATTAGCGCCCGAAGGTCGGGGTGCCAAAACCCACCAGCGGAAAAATGGCCAAAAAATGGGTGGGCTATAGCCTTGGTGGGGGGCGTGGGCGAAGTTCGTCCGCCGGACTCGGAATGGTCCGAGACTTTGTGGGTGGCCTCCGTGTGCCAAAACTAGGCAACGGCCTCAGCCGCACTCAAAAATTAGCGCCCGAAGGTCGGGGTGCCAAAACCCCCCAGTGGAAAAATGGCCAAAAAACGGTGGGCTATAGCCTTGGTGGGGGGCGTGGGCGCAGTTCGTCCGCCGGACTCGGAATGGCCCGAGACTTTGCGGGCAGCCTCCGTGTACCGAAAATAGGCCACGGGCACAGCCGTGCCTGAAAATTAGTGCCCGAAGGTCGGGATGCCAAAACCCACCAGCAGAAAAATTGCCAAAAAACGCGTGCGCTATAGCCTTGGTGGGGGGCGTGGGCGAAGTTCGTCCTCCGGACTCAGAATGGCCCGAGACTTTGCGGGCGGCCTCCGTGTGCCAAAAATTGGTCACGCGCATAGCCGCACACAAAAATTAGCCCCCGAAGGTTGGGGTGCCAAAACCCCCCAGCGGAAAAATGGCCAAAATACGGGTGGGCTATAGCCTTGGTGGGGGGCGTGGGCGAAGTTCGTCCTCCGGACTCAGAATGGCCCGAGACTTTGCGGGCAGCCTCCGTGTGCCAAAAATTGGCCACGGACAGAGCCGCACCCAAAAATTAGCGCCCAAAGGTCGGGGTGCCAAAACCCCGCAGTGGAAAAATGGCCAAAAAACGAGTGGGCTATAGCCTTGGTGGGGGGCGTGGGCGAAGTTCGTCCGCCGGACTCGGAATGGCCCGAGACTTTGCGGGCGGCCTCCGTGTGCCAAAAATAGGCCACGGGCACAGCCGTATCCAAAAATTAGCGCCCGAAGGTCGGGGTGCCAAAACCCACCAGCGGAAAAATGGCCAAAAACCGGGTGGGCTATAGCCTTGGTTGGGGGCGTGGGCGAAGTTCACCGGACTCGGAATGGCCCGAGACTTTGCGGGCGGCCTCCGGTGCCAAAATAGGCCACGGCACAGCCGCATCTAAAAATTAGCGCCCGAAGGTCGGGGTGCCAAAACCCACCAGCGGAAAAATGGCCAAAAAACGGGTGGGCTATAGCCTTGGTGGGGGGCGTGGGCGAAGTTCGTCCGCCGGACTCCGAATTGCCCGAGACTTTGAGCGCGGCCTCCGTGTACCAAAAATAGGCCACGGGCACAGCCGTGCCCAAAAATTAGCGCCCGAAGGTCGGGGTGCCAAAACCCACCAGCGGAAAAATGGCCAAAAAACGGGTGGGCTATAGCCTTGGTGGGGGGCGTGGGCGAAGTTCGTCCTCCGGACTCAGAATGGCCCGAGAATTTGCGGGCGGCCTCCGTGTGCCAAAAATTGGCCACGGGCAGAGCCGCGCCCAAAAATTAGGGCCCGAAGGTCGGGGTGCCAAAACCCCGCAGTGGAAAAATGGCCAAAAAACGAGTGGGCTATAGCCTTGGTGGGGCGTGGCGGTTCGTCCGGACTCGGAATGGCCCGAGACTTTGCGGGCGGCCTCCGTGGTGCAAAAAATAGGCCACGGGCAAAGCCGCATCTAAAAATTAGCGCCCAAGGTCGGGTGCCAAAACCCACCAGCGGAAAATGGCCAAAAACGGGTGGGCTATAGCCTTGGTGGGGGCGTGGCGGTTCGTCCGCCGGACTCGGAGTGGCTCGACACTTTGTGGGTGGCTTCCGAGTGCCAAAAATTGGTCACGCGCATAGCCGCGCCCAAAAATTAGCGCCCGAAGATCGAGGTGCCAAAACCCCCCAGCGGAAAAATGGCCAAAATACAGGTTGGCTATAGCCTTGGTGGGGGGCGTGGGCGAAGTTCGTCCTCCGGACTCAGAATGGCCCGAGAATTTGCGGGCGGCCTCCGTGTGCCAAAAATAGGCCACGGGCAAAGCCGTACCCAAAAATTAGCGCCCGAAGGTCGGGGTGCCAAAACCCCGCAGGGAAAAATGGCCTAAAACGAGTGGGCTATAGCCTTGGTGGGGGCGTGGGCGGTTCGTCCGCCGGACTCGGAATGGCCCGAGACTTTGCGGGCGGCCTCCGTGTTAAAATAGGCCACGGGCAAAGCCGCATCTAAAATTAGCGCCCAAGGTCGGGGTGCCAAAACCCACCAGCGGAAAATGGCCAAAAACGGGTGGGCTATAGCCTTGGTGGGGGCGGGCGAAGTTCGTCCGGACTCGGAATGGCCCGAGACTTTGGCGGCCTCCGTGTGCAAAATAGGCCACGGGCACAGCCGCATCTAAAAATTAGCGCCCGAAGGTCGGGTGCCAAAACCCCCCAGCGGAAAATGGCCAAAAACGGTGGGCTATAGCCTTGGTGGGGGGCGAAGTTCGTCACGGACTCGAATGGCCCGAGACTTTGTGGGCAGCCTCCGTGTGATAAAAATAGGACACGGCCACAGCCACACCCAAAAATTAGCGTCCGAAGGTCAGGGTGCCAAAACCCCCCAGCGGAAAAATGGCCAAAAAACGGGTGGGCTATAGCCTTGGTGGTGGGCGTGGGCGAAGTTCGTCCTCCGGACTCAGAATGGCCCGAGAACGGCGGGCGCCTCCGGTGCCAAAAATTGGTCACGCGATAGCCGCCAAAAATTAGCGGCCGAAGGTCGGGGTGCCAAAACCCCCCAGCGGAAAAATGGCCAAAAAACGGGTGGGCTATAGCCTTGGTGGGGGGCGTGGGCGAAGTTCATCCGCCGGACTCGGAATTGCTCATGACTTTGTGGGTGGCCTCTGTGTGCCAAAAATAGGCAACGGGCACAGCCGCACCCAAAAATTAGCGCTCGAAGGTTGGGGTGCCAAAACCCCCCAGCGGAAAAATGGCCAAAATACGGGTGGGCTATAGCCTTGGTGGGGGGCATGGGCGAAGTTCTTCCTCCGGACTCAGAATGGCCCGAGACTTTGCGGGCGGCCTCCGTGTGCCAAAAATAGGTAACGGTCACAGCCGCGCCCAAAAATTAGCGCCCGAAGGTCGGGGTGCCAAAACCCCCCAGCGGAAAAATTGCCAAAAAACAGGTGGGCTATAGCCTTGGTGGGGGGCGTGGGCGAAGTTCATCCGCCGGACTCGGAGTGGCTCGACACTTTGTGGGTGGCCTCCGAGTGCCAAAAATTGGTCACGCGCATAGCCGCGCCCAAAAATTAGCGCCCGAAGATCGAGGTGCCAAAACCCCCCAGCGGAAAAATGGCCAAAATACAGGTTGGCTATAGCCTTGGTGGGGGGCGTGGGCGAAGTTCGTCCTCCGGACTCAGAATGGCCCGAGAATTTGCGGGCGGCCTCCGTGTGCCAAAAATTGGCCACGGGCAGAGCCGCGCCCAAAAATTAGGGCCCGAAGGTCGGGGTGCCAAAACCCCGCAGTGGAAAAATGGCCAAAAAACGAGTGGGCTATAGCCTTGGTGGGGGGCGTGGGCGAAGTTCGTCCGCCGGACTCGGAATGGCCCGAGACTTTGCGGGCGGCCTCCGTGTGCCAAAAATAGGCCACGGCAAAGCCGCATCTAAAAATTAGCGCCCAAGGTCGGGGTGCCAAAACCCACCAGCGAAAATGGCCAAAAACGGGTGGGCTATAGCCTTGTGGGGGCGTGGCGGTTCGTCCGCCTCGGACTCGGAATGGCCCGAGACTTTGCGGGCGGCCTCCGGTGCCAAAATAGGCCACGGGCACAGCCGCTAAAATTAGCGCCCGAAGGTCGGGTGCAAAACCCACCGGCGGAAAATGGCCAAAAACGGGTGGGCTATAGCCTTGTGGGGGCGTGGGCGGTTCGCTCACGGACTCGAATGGCCCGAGACTTTGTGTGCTGCATCCGTGTGATAAAAATAGGACACGGGCACAGCCAAAACCAAAAATTAGCGTCCGAAGGTCGGGGTGCCAAAACCCCCCAGCGGAAATATGGCCAAAAAACGGGTGGGCTATAGCCTTGGTGGTGGGCGGTTCGTCCTCCGACTCCAGAATGGCCCGAGAATTTGCGGGCGGCCTCCGTGTGCCAAAAATTGGTCACGCGATAGCCGCGCTAAAAAATTAGCGGTCAAGGTCGGGGTGCCAAAACCCCCAGCGGAAAATGGCCAAAAACAGGTGGGCTATAGCCTTGGTGGGGGGCGTGGGCGAAGTTCATCCGCCGGACTCGGAGTGGCTCGACACTTTGTGGGTGGCCTCCGAGTGCCAAAAATTGGTCACGCGCATAGCCGCGCCCAAAAATTAGCGCCCGAAGATCGAGGTGCCAAAACCCCCCAGCGGAAAAATGGCCAAAATACAGGTTGGCTATAGCCTTGGTGGGGGGCATGGGCGAAGTTCGTCCTCCGGACTCAGAATGGCCCGAGAATTTGCGGGCGGCCTCCGTGTGCCAAAAATTGGCCACGGGCAGAGCCGCGCCCAAAAATTAGGGCCCGAAGGTCGGGGTGCCAAAACCCCGCAGTGGAAAAATGGCCAAAAAACGAGTGGGCTATAGCCTTGGTGGGGGGCGTGGGCGAAGTTCGTCCGCCGGACTCGGAATGGCCCGAGACTTTGCGGGCGGCCTCCGTGTGCCAAAAATAGGCCACGGGCAAAGCCGTACCCAAAAATTAGCGCCCGAAGGTCGGGGTGCCAAAACCCACCAGCGGAAAAATGGCCAAAAAACGGGTGGGCTATAGCCTTGGTGGGGCGAAGTTCGTCCGCCGGACTCGGAATGGCCCGAGACTTTGCGGGCGGCCTCCGTGTGCCAAAAATAGGCCACGGGCACAGCCGTACCCAAAAATTAGCGCCCGAAGGTCGGGGTGCCAAAACCCACCAGCGGAAAAATGGCCAAAAAACGGGTGGGCTATAGCCTTGGTGGGGGGCGTGGGCGAAGTTCGTTCGCCGGACTCGGAATGGCCCGAGACTTTGTGGGCAGCCTCCGTGTGATAAAAATAGGACACGGCCACAGCCACACCCAAAAATTAGCGTCCGAAGGTCGGGGTGCCAAAACCCCCCAGCGGAAAAATGGCCAAAAAACGGGTGGGCTATAGCCTTGGTGGTGGGCGTGGGCGAAGTTCGTCCTCCGAACTCAGAATGGCCCGAGAATTTGCGGGCGGCCTCCGTGTGCCAAAAATTGGTCACGCGCATAGCCGCGCCCAAAAATTACCCCCGAAGGTCGGGGTGCCAAAACCCCCCAGCGGAAAATTGGCCAAAATACGGGTGGGCTATAGCCTTGGTGGGGGGCGTGGGCGAAGTTCGTCCTCCGGACTCAGAATGGCCCGAGACTTTGCGGGCGGCCTCCGTGTGCCAAAAATTGGTCACGCGCATAGCCGCGCCCAAAAATTAGAGCCCGAAGGTCAGGGTGCCAAAACCCCACAGCGGAAAAATGGCCAAAAAACGGGTGGGCTATAGCCTTGGTGGGGGGCGTGGGCGAAGTTCGTCCGCCGGACTCAGAATGGCCCGAGACTTTGCGGGCGGCCTCCGTTTTCCAAAAATAGGCCACGGGCACAGCCGCTCCCAAAAATTAGCGCCCGACGGTTGGGGTGCCAAAACCCACCAGTGGAAAAATGGCCAAAAAACGGGTGGCCTATAGCCTTGGTGGGGGGCGTGGGCGAAGTTCATCCGCCGGACTCGGAATTGCTCATGACTTTGTGGGTGGCCTCTGTGTGCCAAAAATAGGCAACGGGCACAGCCGCACCCAAAAATTAGCGCCAAGGTTAAAGCCAAAACCCCCCAGCGGAAAAATGGCCAAAATACGGGTGGGCTATAGCCTTGGTGGGGGGCATGGGCGAAGTTCTTCCTCCGGACTCAGAATGGCCCGAGACTTTGCGGGCGGCCTCCGTGTTCCAAAAATTGGTCACGCGCATAACCGCTCCCAAAAATTAGCGCCCGAAGGTCGGGGTGCCAAAAACCCCCAGCGGAAAAATTGCAAAAAAACATGTGGGCTAAAGCCTTGGTGGGGGGCGTGGGCGAAGTTCGTCCGCCGGACTCGGAATGGCCCGAGACTTTGCGGGCGGCCTCCGTTTTCCAAAAATAGGCCACGGGCACAGCCGCTCCCAAAAATTAGCGCCCGACGGTTGGGGTGCCAAAACCCACCAGTGGAAAAATGGCCAAAAAACGGGTGGCCTATAGCCTTGGTGGGGGGCGTGGGCGAAGTTCGTCCTCCGGACTCAGAATGGCCCGAGACTTTGCGGACGGCCTCCGTGTGCCAAAAATTGGTCACGCGCATAGCCGCGCCCAAAAATTACCTCCGAAGGTCGGGGTGCCAAAACCCCCCAGCGGAAAAAAGGCCAAAATACGGGTGGGCTATAGCCTTGGTGGGGGGCGTGGGCGAAGTTCGTCCTCCGGACTCAGAATGGCCCGAGACTTTGCGGGCGGCCTCCGTGTGCCAAAAATTGGTCACGCGCATAGCCGCGCCCAAAAATTAGAGCCCGAAGGTCAGGGTGCCAAAACCCCACAGCGGAAAAATGGCCAAAAAACGGGTGGGCTATAGCCTTGGTGGGGGGCGTGGGCGAAGTTCGTCCTCCGGAATCAGAATGTCCCGAGACTTTGCGGGCGGCCTCCGCCAAAATTGGCCACGGCAGAGCCGCGCCAAAAATTAGCGCTCAAGGTCGGGTGCCAAAACCCCGCAGTGGAAAATGGCCAAAAACGAGTGGGCTATAGCCTTGGTGGGGGCGTGGCGGTTCGTCCGCCGGACTCGGAATGGCCCGAGACTTTGCGGGCGGCCTCCGTGTGCTAAAATAGGCCACGCGCATAGCCGTTACCAAAAATTAGAGCCCGAAGGTCGGGTTGCCAAAACCCACCAGCGGAAAAATGGCCAAAAAACGGGTGGGCTATAGCCTTGGTGGGGGGCGTGGGCGAAGTTTGTCCGCCGGACTCAGAATGGCCCGAGACTTTGCGGGCGGCCTCCGTGAACCAAAAATAGGCCACGGGCACAGCCGAGCCCAAAAATTAGCGCCCGAAGGTCGGGGTGCCAAAACCCCCAAGCGGAAAAATGGCCAAAAAATGGGTGGGCTATAGCCTTGGTGGGGGGCGTGGGCGAAGTTCGTCCGCCGGACTCGGAATGGCCCGAGACTTTGCGGGCGGCCTCCGTGTGCCAAAAATAGGCCACGGGCACAGCCGTAACCAAAAATGAGCGCCCGAAGGTCGGGGTGCCAAAACCCACCAGCGGAAAAATGGCCAAAAAACGGGTGGGCTATAGCATTGGTGGGGGGCGTGGGCGAAGTTCGTCCTCCGGACTCAGAATGGCCCGAGACTTTGCGGGCGGCCTCCGTGTGCCAAAAATTGGCCACCGGCAGAGCCGAGCCCAAAAATTAGCGCCCGAAGGTCGGGGTGCCAAAACCCCGCAGTGGAAAAATGGCCAAAAAACGAGTGGGCTATAGCCTTGGTGGGGGGCGTGGGCGAAGTTCGTCTGCCGGACTCGGAATGGCCCGAGACTTTGCGGGCGGCCTCCGTATGCGAAAAATAGGCCACGGGCACAGCCGTACCCAAAAATTAGCGCCCGAAGGTCGGGGTGCCAAAAACCACCAGCGGAAAAATGGCCAAAAAACGGGTGGGCTATAGCCTTGGTGGGGGGCGTGGGCGAAGTTCGTCCGCCGGACTCGGAATGGTCCGAGACTTTGTGGGTGGCCTCCGTGTGCCAAAAATTGGTCACGCGCATAGCCGCGCCCAAAAATTAGCGCCCGAAGGTCGGGGTGCCAAAACCCCCCAGCGGAAAAATGGCCAAAAAACGTGTGGGATATAGCCCTGGTGGGGACGCGGGCGAAGTTCGTCCTCCGGACTTAGAATGGCCCGAGTCTTTGCGGACGGCCTCCGTGGGCTAAAAATTGGGCACGGGCACAGCCGCACTAAAAAATTAGCGTCCGAAGGTCGGGGTGCCAAAACCCCCCTGCGGAAAAATGGCCAAAAAACGGGTGGGCTATAGCCTTGGTGGGGGGCGTGGGCGAAGTTCGTCCGCCGGCCTAGGAATGGTCCGAGACTTTGTGGGTGGCCTCTGTGTGCCTAAATTGGTCACGCGTATAGCCGCACCCAAAAAATAGCGCCCGAAGGTCGGAGTGCAAAAACCCCCCAGCGGAAAAATGGGCAAAAAACGGGTGGGCTATAGCCTTGGTGGGGGGCGTGGGCGAAGTTCGTCCTCCGGACGCAGAATGGCCCGAGACTTTGCGGGTGGCCTCCGTGTGCCAAAAATAGGCCACGGGCACAGCCGAGCCCAAAAATTAGCGCCCGAAGGTCGGGGTGCCAAAACCCCCAAGCGGAAAAATGGCCAAAAAACAGGTGGGCTATAGCCTTGGTGGGGGGCGTGGGCGAAGTTCGTCCTCCGGACTCAGAATGGCCCGAGACTTTGCGGGCAGCCTCCGTGTGCCAAAAATTTGTCACGCACATAGCCGCGCACAAAAATTAGCGCCGGAAGGTCGGGGTGCCAAAACCCCCCAGCGGAAAAATGGCCAAAAAACATGTGGGCTATAGCATTGGTGGGGGGCGTTGGCGAAGTTTGTCCGCCGGACTCGGAATGGCCCGAGACTTTGCGGGCGGCCTCCGTGTGCAAAAATTGGTCACGCGCATAGCCGCGCCCAAAAATTAGCGCCCGAAGGTCGGGTGCCAAAACCCCCCAGTGGAAAAATGGCCAAAAAACGTGTGGGCTATAGCCTTGGCGGGGGGCATTGGCGAAGTTCGTCCGCCGGACTCGGAATGGCCCGAGTCTTTGCGGGTGTCCTCCGTTTGCCAAAAATAGGCCACAGGCACAGCCGTGCCCAAAAATTAGCGCCCGAAGGTCGGGCTGCCAAAACCCACCAGCGGAAAATGGCCAAAAAACGGGTGGGCTATAGCCTTGGTGGGGGGCGTGGGCGAAGTTCGTCCGCCGGCCTCAGAATGGTCCGAGACTTTGTGGGTGGCCTCTATGTGCCTAAAATAGGTCACGGGCACAGTCGTGCCCAAAAATTAGCGCCCGATGGTCGGGGTGCCAAAACCCCCCAGCGGAAAAATGGCCAAAAAACGGGTGGGCTATAGCCTTGGTGGTGGGCGTGGGCGAAGTTCGTCCTCCGGACTCAGAATGGCCCGAGAATTTGCGGGCGGCCTCCGTGTGCCAAAAATAGGCAACGGTCACAGCCGCGCCCAAAAATTAGCTCCCGAAGGTCGGGGTGCCAAAACCCACCAGCAGAAAAATGGCCAAAAAACGGGTGGGCTATAGCCTTGGTGGGGGGCGTGGGCGTAGTTCGTCCTCCGGACTCAGAATGGCCCGAGTCTTTGTGGACGGCTCCGTACTAAAATTGGCCACGGTACAGCCGCACTAAAAATTAGCGTCCGAAGGTCAGGGGTGCCAAAACCCCCAGCTGAAAAATTGCCAAAAACAGTGGGCTATAGCCTTGGTGGGGTGCGGGCGGTCTGTCCGCCGGCCTCGGAATTGCTCAAGACTTTGTGGGTGGCCTCTGTGTGCAAAAAATAGGCCACGGGCACAGCCGCGCCCAAAAATTAGCGCCCGAAGGTCGGAGTGCAAAAAACCCCCGCCGGAAAATGGGCAAAAACGAGTGGGCTATAGCCTTGTGGCGGGCGTGGCGAAGTTCTTCCTCCGGACTCGAATGGCCCGAGACTTTGGCGGCGTCCGTGCAAAAATAGGCCACGGGCAGAGCCGCGCCTAAAATTAGCGCCCGAAGGTCGGAGTGCAAAACCCCAGCGGAAAATGGGCAAAAACGGGTGGGCTATAGCCTTGGTGGGCGTGGCGGTTCGTCCACTCGGACTCGGAATGGCCCGAGACTTTTGCGGGCGGCCTCCGTGTGCCAAAATAGGCCACGGCACAGCCGTGCCTAAAAATTAGCTCCCGAAGGTCTGGGGTGCCAAACCCACCAGCAGAAAATGGCCAAAAACGGGTGGGCTATAGCCTTGGTGGGGGCGTGGCGTAGTTCGTCCTCCGGACTCGGAATGGCCCGAGACTTTGTGGTCGGCCTCCGTGGGCTAAAAATTGGCCACGGGCACAGCCGCACTAAAAAATTAGCGTCCCAAGGTCGGGGTGCCAAAACCCCCCAGCGGAAAAATGGCCAAAAACGGGTGGGCTATAGCCTTGGTGGGGGCGGCGAAGTTCGTCCGGCCTCGGAATGGTCCGAGACTTTGTGGGTGGCCTCTGTGTGCCTAAAATAGGCCACGGCCACAGCCGCACCCAAAAATTAGCGCCAAGGTCGGGGTGCCAAAACACCCCAGCGGAAAATGGCCAAAACGGGTGGGCTATAGCCTTGTGGGGGCGTGGCGAAGTTCTTCCTCCGGACTCGGAATGGCCCGAGAATTTGCGGCGCCTCCGTGTAGCCAAAATTGGTCACGCAGCACTAAAAATAGCGCCCAAGGTCGGAGTGCAAAATCCCCAGCGGAAAATGGGCAAAAAACGGGTGGGCTATAGCCTTGGTGGGGGCGTGGCAAAGTTTGTCCCTGACTCGGAATGGCCCGAGACTTTGCGGGCGGCCTCCGTGTGCCAAAAATAGGCCACGGGCACAGCCGAGCCCAAAAATTAGCGCCCAAAGGTCGGAGTGCCAAAACCCACCAGCGGAAAAATGGCCAAAAAATGGGTGGCTATAGCCTTGGTGGGGGGCGTGGGCGAAGTTCGTCCGCCGGACTCGGAATGGTCCGAGACTTTGTGGGTGGCCTCCGTGTGCCAAAACTAGGCAACAGCCTCAGCCGCACTCAAAAATTAGCGCCCGAAGGTCGGGGTGCCAAAACCCCCCAGTGGAAAAATGGCCAAAAAACGAGTGGGCTATAGCCTTGGTGGGGGGCGTGGGCGAAGTTCGTCCGCCGGACTCGGAATGGCCCGAGACTTTGCGGTCGGCTTCCGTGTACCAAAAATAGGCCACGGTTACAGCCGTGCCCAAAAATTAGCGCCCGAAGGTCGGGGTGCCAAAACCCACCAGCAGAAAAATTGCCAAAAAACGGGTGCGCTATAGCCTTGGTGGGGGGCGTGGGCGAAGTTCGTCCTCCGGACTCAGAATGGCCCGAGACTTTGCGGGCGGCCTCCGTGTGCCAAAAATTGGTCACGCGCATAGCCGCACCCAAAAATTAGCCCCCGAAGGTCGGGGTGCCAAAACCCCCCAGCGGAAAAATGGCCAAAATACGGGTGGGCTATAGCCTTGGTGGGGGGCGTGGGCGAAGTTCGTCCTCCGGACTCAGAATGGCCCGAGACTTTGCGGGCGGCCTCCGTGTGCCAAAAATTGGTCACGCGCATAGCCGCACCCAAAAATTAGCTCCCGAAGGTCAGGGTTCCAAAACCCCACAGCGGAAAAATGGCCAAAAAAAGGGTGGGCTATAGCCTTGGTGGGGGGCGTGGGCGAAGTTCGTCCTCCGGAATCAGAATGGCCCGAGACTTTGCGGGCAGCCTCCGTGTGCCAAAAATTGGCCACGGGCAGAGCCGCGCCCAAAAATTAGCGCCCAAAGGTCGGGGTGCCAAAACCCCGCTGTGGAAAAATGGCCAAAAAACGAGTGGGCTATAGCCTTGGTGGCGGGCGTGGGCGAAGTTCGTCTCGCTGACTCCGGAATGGCCCGAGACTTTGGCAGCCTCCGTGTGCCAAAATAGGCCACGGGCACAGCCGAAAAATTAGTGCCCAAGGTCGGGGTGCCAAAACCCACCAGCGGAAAATGGCCAAAAACGGGTGGGCTATAGTCTTGGGGCGTGGGCGAAGTTCGTCCGCTGACTCGGAATGGTCCGAGACTTTGTGGGTGGCCTCCGTGCCAAAATGCCACGGCCACAGCCGTACTCAAAAATTAGCGCCCAAGGTCGGGTGCCAAAACCCCCCAGTGGAAAAATGGCCAAAAAACGAGTGGGCTATAGCCTTGGCGGGGGGCGTGGACGAAGTTCGTCTGCCGGACTTGGAATGGCCTGAGACTTTGCGGGCGGCCTCCGTGTACCAAAAATAGGACACGCGCAAAGCCGTCTAAAAATTAGCGCCAAGGTCGGGTGCCAAAACCCACCAGCAGAAAAATGGCCAAAAAACGGGTGGGCTATAGCCTTGGTGTGGGGCGTGGGCGAAGTTCGTCCTCCGGACTCAGAATGGCCCGAGTCTTTGCGGACGGCCTCCGTGTGCCAAAAATTGGTCACGCACATAGCCGCGCCCAAAAATTAGCGCCCGAAGGTCGGGGTGCCAAAACCACCCAGCGGAAAAATGGCCAAAAAACGTGTGGGCTATAGCCTTGGTGGGGGGCGTGGGCGAAGTTCGTCCTCCGGACTCAGAATGGCCCGAGTCTTTGAGGACGGCCTCCGTGTGCCAAAAATTGGTCATGCGCATAGCCGCGCCCAAAAATTAGCCCCCGAAGGTCGGGGTGCCAAAACCCCCCAGCGGAAAAATGGCCAAAATACGGGTGGGCTATAGCCTTGGTGGGGGGCGTGGGCGAAGTTCGTCCTCCGGACTCAGAATGGCCCGAGACTTTGCGGGAGGCCTCCGTGTGCCAAAAATTGGTCACGCGCATAGCCGCGCCCAAAAATTAGCCCCCGAAGGTCGGGGTGCCAAAACCCCCCAGCGGAAAAATGGCCAAAATACGAGTGGGCTATAGCCTTGGCGAGGGGCGTGGGCGAAGTTCGTCTGCCGGACTTGGAATGGCCTGAGACTTTGCGGGCGGCCTCCGTGTACCAAAAATAGGCCACGGGCACAGCCGTGCCCAAAAATTAGCGCCCGAAGGTCGGGGTGCCAAAACCCACCAGCAGAAAAATGGCCAAAAAACGGGTGGGCTATAGCCTTGGTGTGGGCGTGGCGGTTCGTCCTCCGGACTCAGAATGGCCCGAAGCTTTGACGGCCTCCAGTAAAAATTGGTCACGCATAGGCGCCAAAAATTAGCGCCCGAAGGTCGGGGTGCCAAACCACCCAGCGGAAAATGGCCAAAAAACGTGTGGGCTATAGCCTTGGTGGGGGGCGTGGGCGAAGTTCGTCCTCCGGACTCAGAATGGCCCGAGTCTTTGAGGACGGCCTCCGTGTGCCAAAAATTGGTCACGCGCATAGCCGCGCCCAAAAATTAGCCCCCAAAGGTCGGGGTGCCAAAACCCCGCTGTGGAAAAATGGCCAAAAAACGAGTGGGCTATAGCCTTGGTGGCGGGCGTGGGCGAAGTTCGTCCGCCGGACTCGGAATGGCCCGAGACTTTGCGGGCGGCCTCCGTGCTAAAAAATAGGCCACGGCACAGCCGAAAAATTAGCGCCCGAAGGTCGGGTGCCAAAACCCACCAGCGGAAAATGGCCAAAAACGGGTGGGCTATAGTCTTGGTCGGGGCGAAGTTCGTCCGCGGACTGGGAATGGCCTGAGACTTTGCGGCCTCCGTATACCAAAATAGGCCACGGCACAGCCCAAAAATTAGCGCCCAAGGTCGGGTGCCAAAACCACCAGCAGAAAATGGCCAAAAACGGGTGGGCTATAGCCTTGGTGGGGCGTGGCGGTTCGTCCTCCGGACTCGAATGGCCCGAGCTTCGGCCTCCGTGTGCCAATTGGTCAATAGTCGCGCAAAAATTAGCGCCCGAAGGTCGGGTGGCAAAACCCCAGCGGAAAAATGGCCAAAAACCGGGGGGGCTATCGCCTTGGTGGGGGGCGTGGGCGAAGTTCGCCCTCCGCTATCAGCATGGCCCGAGACTTTGCGGGCGGCCTCCGTGCAAAATTTGGCCACGGGCAGAACCGCGCCAAAAATTAGCGCCCAAAGGTCGGGTGCCAAAACCCCGCGGAAAATGGCCAAAAACGAGTGGGCTATAGCCTTGGTGGGGCGTGGGCGGTTCGTCCCGGACACGGAATGGCCCGAGACTTTGCGGGCGGCCTCCGTGTGCCAAAAATAAGCCACGGCACAGCCGTATCTAAAAATTAGTGCCCGAAGGTCGGGTGCAAAACCCACCAGCGGAAAAATGGCCAAAAACGGGTGGGCTATAGCCTTGGGGGCGGTTCGTCCCGGACTCGGAATGGTCCGAGACTTGTGGGTGGCCTCCAAAAAATACAGGCCACGGCCACAGCCCAAAAATTAGCGCCGAAGGTCGGTGTGCCAAAACCCCGGTGGAAAAATGGCCAAAACTAGTGGGCTATAGCCTTGGTGGGGCGTGGCGAAGTTCGTCCTGGACTTGGAATGGCCCGAGACTTTGCGGGCGGCCTCCGTGTACCAAAATAGGCCACGGGCACAGCTGTGCCAAAAATTACCGCCAGAAGGTCGGGTGCCAAAACCCACCAGCAGAAAAATGGCCAAAAACGGGTGGGCTATAGCCTTGGTGGCGTGGCGGTTCGTCCCTCAGAATGGACCGAGTCTTTGCGGACGGCCTCCGTAAAATTGGTCACGCGCATAAAAATTAGCCCCAGTCGGGGTGCCAAAACCCCCCAGCGGAAAAATGGCCAAAATACGGGTGGGCTATAGCCTTGGTGGGGGGCGTGGGCCAAGTTCGTCCTCCGGACTCAGAATGGCCCGAGACTTTGCGGGCGGCCTCTGTATGCCAAAAATTGTTCATGCGCATAGCCGTGCCCAAAAATTAGCGCCCGAAGGTCAGGGTTCCAAAACCCCACAGCGGAAAAATGGCCAAAAAACGGGTGGGCTATAGCCTTGGTGGGGGCGTATAAGTTCGCCCGGACTCGGAATGGCCCGAGACGGGCCAAAAATTGGTCACGCATGACAAAAATTAGCGCCCGAAGGTCTGGGTGCCAAAACCCACCAGCAGAAAAATTGCCAAAAAACGGGTGTGCTATAGCCTTGGTGGGGGGCGTGGGCGAAGTTCGTCCGCCGGACTTGGAATGGCCCGAGACTTTGCGGGCGGCCTCCGTGTACCAAAAATAGGCCACGGGCACAGCCGTGCCCAAAAATTAGTGCCCGAAGGTCGGGGTGCCAAAACCCACCAGCAGAAAAATGGCCAAAAAACGGGTGGGCTATAGCCTTGGTGGGGGGCGTGGGCGAAGTTCGTCCTCCGGACTCAGAATGGGCCGAGTCTTTGCGGACGGCCTCCGTGTGCCAAAAATTGGTCACGCGCATAGCCGCGCCCAAAAATTAGAGCCCGAAGGTCGGGGTGCCAAAACCCACCAGCAGAAAAATTGCCAAAAAACGGGTGCGCTCTTGCCTTGGTGGGGGGGCGTGGGCGAAGTTCGTCCTCCGGACTCAGAATGGCCCGAGACTTTGCGGGCGGCCTCCGTGTGCCAAAAATTGGTCACGCGCATAGCCGCGCCCAAAAATTAGCCCCCGAAGGTCGGGGTGCCAAAACCCCCCAGCGGAAAAATGGCCAAAATACGGGTGGGCTATAGCCTTGGTGGGGGGCGTGGGCGAAGTTCGTCCTCCGGAATAAGAATGCCCCGAGACTTTGCGGGCAGCCTCTGTGTGCCAAAAATTGGCCACGGGCAGAGCCGCGACCAAAAATTAGCGCCCAAAGGTCGGGGTGCCAAAACCCCGCAGTGGAAAAATGGCCAAAACGGTGGCTATAGCCTTGTGGGGGCGTGGCGAAGTTCGTCACTGACTCGGAATGGCTCCGAGACTTGTGCGGCAGCCTCCGTGTGCTGCCAAAAATAGGCCACGGCACAGCCGCAAAAATTAGCGCCCGACGGTCGGGTGCCAAACCCACCAGCGGAAAATGGCCAAAATGGGTGGGCTATAGCCTTGTGGGGGCGTGGGCGAAGTTCGTCCTGACTCGGAATGGTCCGAGACTTTGTGGGTGGCCTCCGTGTGCCAAAAATAGGCCAGCCGCACCAAAATTAGCGCTCGAAGGTCGGGGTGCCAAAACCCCAGTGGAAAAATGGCCAAAAACGGTGGGCTATAGCCTTGGTGGGGCGTGGCGAAGTTCGTCCGCCGGACTTGAATGGCCCGAGACTTTGCGGGCGGCCTGTACCAAAAAGGCTACGGCCACAGCCGCACCCAAAAATTAGCCGGGTCGGGTGCCAAAACCCCCAGCGGAAAAATGGCCAAAATGGGTGGGCTATAGCCTTTGGTGGGGAGGGCAAAGTTCGTCCTCCGGACTCAGAATGGCCCGAGACTTTGCTTTATGGCGGCCTCCAGTGTAAAACACAGCCGCTAAAAATTAGCGCCAAGGTCAGGGTGCCAAAACCCCAGCGGAAAAATGGCCAAAAAAGGGTGGGCTATAGCCTTGGTGGGGGCGTGGCGAGTTCGTCCTCCGGACTAGAATGGCCCGAGACTTTGCGGGCGGCCTCCGTCTGGCCACGGGCAGTGCCAAAAATTAGCGCCCAAAGGTCGGGTGCCAAAACCCCAGTGGAAAAATGGCCAAAAAACGAGTGGGCTATAGCCTTGGTGGGGGGGGGCGAAGTTCGTCCGCCGGACTCGGAATGGCCCGAGATTTTGCGGGCGGCCTCCGTGTGCCAAAAATAGGCCACGGGTACAGCGCCCAAAAATTAGCGCCCAAGGTCGGGTGCCAAAACCCACCAGCGGAAAAATGGCCAAAAAGCGGGTGGGCTATAGCCTTGGTGGGCGTGGGCGAGATTCATCCGCGGACTCGGAATGGCTCCGAGACTTTGTGGGTGGCCTCCATGTGCCAAAAATAGGCCACGGGCACAGCCGCCAAAATTAGCACCGAAGGTCGGGGTGCCAAAACCCCAGTGGAAAAATGGCCAAAAAGCGGTGGGCTATAGCCTTGGTGGGGCGTGGCGAAAGTTCGTCCACGGACTCGGAATGGCCCGAGACTTTGCGGGCGGCCTCCGTGTGCCAAAAATAGGCCACGGGCACAGCCATATCCAAAAATGAGCGTCCGAAGGTCGGGGTGCCAAAACCCACCAGCAGAAAAATGGCCAAAAAACGGGTGGGCTATAGCCTTGGTGGGGGGCGTGGGCGAAGTTCGTCCTCCGGACTCAGAATGGCCCGAGACTTTGCGGGGCCTCCGCCAAAATTGGCACAGCCGCACCAAAAATTAGCATCCAAGGTCGGGTGCCAAAACCCCCAGCGGAAAAATGGCCAAAAAGTGGGCTATAGCCTTGGTGGGGGCGTGGGCGAAGTCGTCGTCCGCGGACTAACGACTGGGCAGCCTTGGTCAGTGGAAAAATGCCAAAACCCCAAAAAAAAGAATACAGACGGCCTCCAAGCGCCCAAAAAAAAGGTCAGGGTGCCAAAAAGCGGAAAAATGGGGTGGGCTATAGCCTTGTGGGGCGTGGCGTAAGTTCGTCCGCCCGGACTCGGAATGGCCGAGACAGGGTGGCACGCCAAAAATTAGCGCCCGAAGGTCGGGGTGCCAAAACCCCCAGCGGAAAAATGGCCAAAAACGAGTGGGCTATAGCCTTGGTGGGGCGTGGCGAAGTTCGTCCGGACCCGGAAAGGCCCGAGACTTTGAGGGCGGCCTCCGTGTGCCAAAAATAGGCCACGCTCACAGCCGACCCCAAAAATTAGCGCCCAAAGGTCGGGGTGCCACCACCCCCCAGCGTAAAAATGTCCAAAAAACGAGTGGGCTATAGCCTTGGTGGGGGGCGTTGGCGAAGTTCGTCCGCCGGACTCCGGAATGGCCCGAGACTTTGGGGCCTCCGTGTGCCAAAAATAGGCCACGGCACTGCGCCAAAATTAGCGCCCAAGGTCGGGTGCCAAAACCCCAGCAAAAAAAAGCAGTGGAAAAATGGCCAAAAAAGGCTATAGCCTTGGTGGGGGCGTGGCGGTTCGTCCGCCCGGACTCAGAATGGCCCGAGACTTTGCGGGTGGCCTCCGTGGTGCCAAAATGGCCCGGGCACAGTCCACGCGTCAAATTAGCGAAGGTCGGGGTGCCAAAACCCCCCAGCGGAAAAATGGCCAAAAAACGGGTGGGCTATAGCCTTGGTGGGGGGCGTGGCGAACTCGAATGGTCCGACTTTACCCAAAAAAAATTAGTTCCCAAAGGTCGGGGTGCCAAAACCCCCAGCGGAAAAATGGCCAAAAAACGGGTGGGCTATAGCCTTGGTGGGGCGTGGCGAAGTTCGTCCGGACTCGGAATGGCCCGAGACTTTGCGGGCGGCCTCCGTGCCAAAAATTACAGGCACAGCCAAAAATTAGCGCCCGAAGGTCGGGTGCCAAAACCCCCAGCGGAAAAATGGCCAAAAACGGTGGGCTATAGCCTTGGTGGGGCGTGGCGAAGTTCGTCCTGGACTCGGAATGGCCGAGACTTTGGGTGGCCTCCGTGTGCCAAAAATCGGCCACGGGCACAGCCGCTCCCAAAAATTAGCGCCCGAAGGTCGGGGTGCCAAAACCCCCCAAAGGAAAAATTGCCAAAAATCGGTTAGGCTATAGCCTTGGAGGGGGGCGTGGGCGAAGTTCGTCCAGCGGACTCGGAATCCGAGACGGGTGGCCTCCGTGTGCACAGCCGCACCAAAATTAGCGCCGAAGGTCGGTGCCAAAACCCCAGTGGAAAATGGCCAAAAAATAGCGGACTGAATGGCCCGAGACTTTGGCTCAAAATTAGCGAAGGTCAGGTGCCAAAACCCCCAGCGGAAAAATGGCCAAAAACGGGTGGGCTATAGGCAGAATGAAGGAAAATGGAGCCCGTCGGGGTGCGGCCACGGCTATAGCCCGGGGCGTGGGCGAGTTCGTCAGTGCGAAGACTTTGTGGGCGGCCTCCGTGTGCCAAAATAGTCCACGGGCACAGCCGCGCCAAAAGTAGCACCCAAAGGTCGGTGCCAAAACCACCAGCGGAAAAATGGCCAAAAATGGGTGGGCTATAGCCTTGGTGGGGGTGTGGGCGAAGGTTCGCCCGGACTCAGAATGGCTCGAGACTTTGTGGGTGGCCTCCGTGTGCAAAAAATAGGCCAGGCACAGCCGCACCCAAAATTAGCGCTCGAAGGTCGGGTGCCAAAACCCCCAGCGGAAAAATGGCCAAAAACGGGTGGGCTATAGCCTTGGTGGGGCGTGGGCGGATTCGTCCTCCGGACTGGAATGCCTCAAGACTTTGTGGGTGGCCTCCGTGTGCCAAAAATAGGCCACGGGCACAGCCGCCAAAAATTAGCGCTCGAAGGTCGGGTGCCAAAAACCCCCCGGAAAAATGGCCAAAATACGGGTGGCTATAGCCTTGGTGGGGCGTGGCGGGTTCGTCCTCCGGACTCAGGGCCCGAGACTTTGTGGCGGCCTCCGTGTGCCAAAATTTGTCACGCGCATAGCCGCGCCTAAAAATTAGCGCCCGAAGGTCGGGTGCCAAAACCCCAGCGGAAAATGGCAAAAACGTGTGGGCTATAGCCTTTGGGGCGTGGGCGAAGTTCGGACTGGAATGACCCGAGACTTTGCGGGCGGCCTCCGTGTAATAGGCCACGGGCAAATACGCCCACAAAAAATAGTGCCCGAAGGTCGGGGTGCCAAAACCCACCAGCGGAAAATGACCCAAAACCGTGGTGGGCGTGGCGGTTCGTCCTCGGACTCGAATGGCCCGAGACTTTGCGGGCGGCCTCCGTGTACCAAATTGGTGGCAGCGCAGCCCAAAAATTAGCGCCCGAAGGTCGGGGTGCCAATAACCCCAGCGGAAAAATAGCCAAAACGCGAGGCTATAGCCCTTGTGGGGGCGAGTTCATCCGCCGGAATCAAAATGGCCGAGACTTTGTGGGCGGCCTCCGTGAGCCAAAAATTGGCCATGGGCAGAGCGCGCCAAAAATTAGCGCCGAAGGTCAGGTGCCAAAACCCCCCAGCGGAAAAATCGCCAAAAAACGTGAGGGCAATATCCTGGGTGCGGGGCCTGGGCTAAGTTCGTACTCCCGACTCTGAATGGACCGAGACTTTCCGGGCGGCCTCCGTGTGCCAAAAATTGGTCACGCACAGCCTTAAAAATTAGCACCCAAGGTCGGGTGCCAAAACCCCAGCGGAAAAATGGCAAAAAGGCTATAGCCTTGGGGCGTGGCGAAGTTCGTCCGCCGGACTGGAATCGACTTTGCGGGCGGCCTCCGTGTGCCAAAAATGGCCACGGGCACATCTGGCCTTAAAAATTAGTGCCCGAAGGTCGGGGTGCCAAAACCCACCAGCGGAAAAATGACCAAAAAACGGGTGGGCTATAGCCTTCGTGGTGGGCGTGGGCGAAGTTCGTCCTCCGGACTCAGAATGGCTCGAGACTTTGCGGGCGGCCTCCGTGTCCCAAAAATAGGCCACGGGCACAGCCGCGCCCAAAAATTAGCAACCGAAGGTCGGGATGCCAAAACCCCGCAGCGGAAAAATGGCCAAAAAACGGGTGGGCTATAGGCTTTGTGGGGGGCGTGGGGGAAGTTCGTCCGCCGGACTCGGAATGGCCCGAGACTTTACGGGCGGCCTCCGTGTGCCAAAAATAGGCCACGGGCACAGCCGCGGCCAAAAATCAGCACCCGAAGGTCGGGATGCCAAAACCCCCCAGCGGAAAAATGGCCAAAAAACGAGTGGGCTATAGCCTTGGTGGGGGGCGTGCGCAAAGTTCGTCCGCCGGACTCGGAATGGCCCGAGACTTTGCGGGCGGACTCCGTGTGCCAAAAATATGCCACGGGCATAGACGCGCCCAAAAATTAGAGCCCGAAGGTCGGGGTGCCAAAACCCACCAGCGGAAAAATGACCAAAAAACGGGTGGGCTATAGCCTTGGTGGGAGGCGTGGGCGTAGTTCGTCCGCCGGACTCGGAATGGCCCGAGACTTTGCGGGCGGCCTCCGTTTGCCAAAAATAGGCCACGGGCACAGCTGCGCCAAAAAATTAGCGCCAGAAGGTCGGGGTGCCAAAACCCCCCAGTGGAAAAATAGCCAAAAAACGGGTGGGCTATAGCCTTGGTGGGGGGCGTGGGGGAAGTTCGTCCGCCGGACTCGGAATGGCCCGAAACTTTGCTGGCGGCCTCCGTGTGCCAAAAATAGGCCACAGGCACAGCCGCGCCCAAAAATTAGTGCCCGAAGGTCGGGGTGCCAAAACCCACCAGCGGAAAAGTTTCCAAAAAACGGGTGGGCTATAGCCTTGGTGGGGGGCGTGGGCGAAGTTCGTCCTCCGGACTCATAATGGCCCGAGACTTTGGCGGTGGCCTCGGTGTACCAAAAATAGGCAACAGACACAGCTGCGCCAAAAAATTAGCGCCCGAAGGTCGGGGTGCCAAAACCCCCCAGCGGAAAAATTGCCAAAAAAGGGGTGGGCTATAGCCTTGGTGGGGGGCGTTGGCGAAGTTCGTCCGCCGGACTCGGAATGGCACGAGACTTTGCGTGCGGCCTCCGTGTGCCAAAACTAGGCCACGGGCACAGCCGCGCCCAAAAATTAGCGCCGAGTGCCAAAACCCACCAGCGGCAAATTTGCCAAAAAACGGGTGGGCTATAGCCTTGGTGGGGGGCGTGGGCGAAGTTCGTCCTCCGGACTCAGAATGGCCCAAAACTTAGGGGCGTCCTCCGTGTGCCAAAACAGGCAGCGCCAAAAATTAGCTCCCGAAGGTCGGGATGCCAAAACCCCAAGACTCCGGAAAAATGCCCAAAAGGCGTGGGGCTATAGCCTGGTGGTGGGGGCGTGGAGCATGCCCGGACTGCGGCAGGTGGGGGCCAAATGATGCGAGACAAAAATTGCGGGCGGACCAAATCCCACCAGCGGAAAATGTGGGTGGGCACGACAGGGGGGAGGCACGATGCTTATAGGCCGCTAAGCCCAAAGAAGCTTGGCCCGGGTGATAAAAAATGCGGACATCGCCCGGACTCGGAATGGCCCGAACTGGGTAGCCCCAAGTGCCAAAAGAGGTCAGCCAAAGGCATCAAAAAATGAAAAACCCCAGCGGAAAAATGGGCTATAGCCTTGGTGGGGGGCGTGGCGAGATTCGTCCGCCCGGACTCGGAATGGCCCGAGACTTTGCGGGCGGCCTCCGTGTGCCAAAAACTACGGACACAGCCGCAACCAAAAATTAGCTCCTGGTCGGGGGTACCAAAACCCCAGCGGAAAAATGCCAAAAAAGCGGGTGGGCTATAGCCTTGGTGGGCGTGCGAGTTCGTCCGCGGACTCAGAATGGCCCGAGACTGCCAAAATGGGTGCGGCCTCCGTGGTCACGCAATGGAGCTAAAATTAGCCCCGAAGGTCGGGTGCCAAACCCCCAGCGGAAAAAAAAAACGGTGGGCTATATAGCGTGTGCAAAAATGTGGGGGGAGACTTTAAGAATGTCAGTGTGAAGGAAAAAGCGGGCAAAGCGGTGTGGGCCAAACCAATAAAAATTAGCGGGTGCGGGTGTGAAAAATGCCAAAAAAATAAAGCGGACTGGAATGGCCCGAGAGCGTGGGGGCCGGACTCAAAAAACTGCCGGGCGCCTGCCAAAAATTTAGGCGCCCAGGCCGGGTGCCAAAACCCACCAGCGGAAAAATGACCAAAAAACGGGTAGGCTATAGCCTTGGTGGGGCGTGGGCGAAGTTCGTCCGCCGGACTCGGAATGGCCCGAGACTTTTGCGGGCGGCCTCCGTGTGCAAAATAAAAATAGGCCACGGGCCCAAAAATTAGCGCCCGAAGGTCGGGGTGCCAAAACCCCACAGCGGAAAAATAGCCAAAATACGGGTGGGCTATAGCCTTGGTGGGGGGCGTGGGCGAAGTTCTTCCTCCGGACTCAGAATGGCACGAGGATTTGCGGGCGGCCTCCGTGTGCCAAAAATTGGTCACGCGCATAGCTGCGCCCAAAAATTAGCGCCCGAAGGTCGGGGTGCCAAAACCCCCCAGCGGAAAAATTGTCAAAAAACGGGTGGGCTATAGCCTTGGTAGGCGTGGGCGAGACCGTCCGGACTGGCACACGAATGGCCTCCGTGTGGGGGCCCCTCAGAATGGCAAGTGTAAAAAAAAGCTGGCATGGGCCAGCGCGCCTTAAAAATTGGCCAGGTCGGGGTGCCAAAACCCACCAGCGGAAAAGTTGCCAAAATGCGGGTGGGCTATAGCCTTGGTGGGGGGCGTGGGCGAAGTTCGTCCTCCGGACTCAGAATGGCCCGAGACTTTGGGGGCAGCTTCCGTGTGCAAAAAATAGGGCACGGGCACAGCCGCGCCCAAAAATTAGCGCCCGAAGGTTGGGATGCCAAAACCCCCGAGCGGAAAAATGGCCAAAAAACGGGTGGGCTATAGCCTTTGTGGGGGGGCGTGGGCGAAGTTCGTCCGCCGGACTCGGAATGGACCGAGACTTTGCGGGCGGCCTTCGTGTGCCAAAAATAGGCCACGGGCACAGCCGCGCCCAAAAATTTGCCCCCAAAGGTCGGGGTGCCATAACCAACCAGCGGAAAAATGTCCAAAAAACGGGTGGGCTATAGCCTTGGTGGGGGGAGTGGGCGAAGTTCGTCCGCCGGAGTAGGAATGGCTCGAGACTTTGTGGGTGGCCTCCGTGTGCCAAAAATAGGCCACGGGCACAGCCGCACCCAAAAATTAGCTCTCGAAGGTCGGGGTGCCAAAACCCCCCAGCGGAAAAATGGCCAAAATACGGGTGGGCTATAGCCTTGGTGGGGGGCGTGGGCGAAGTTCTTCCTCCGGACTCAGAATGGCCCGAGGCTTTGCGGGCGTACTCCGTGTGCCAAAAATTGGTCACGCGCATAGCCGCGCCCAAAAATTAGCGCCCGAAGGTCGGGGTGCCAAAACCCCCCAGCGGAAAAATGGCCAAAAAACGTGTGGGCTATAGCCTTGGTGGGTGGCGTGGGCGAAGTTCGTCCGCCGGACTCGGAATGGCCCGAGACTTTGTGGGTGGCCTCCGTGTGCCAAAAATAGGCCACGGGCACAGCCGCACCCAAAAATTAGCGCCCGAAGGTCGGGGTGCAAAAACCCCCCAGCGGAAAAATGGCCAAAAAACGGGTGGGCTATAGCCTTGGTGGGGGGCGTGGGCGAAGTTCGTCCTCCGGACTCAGAATGGCCCGAGACTTTGCGGGCGGCCTCCGTGTGCCAAAAATTGGTCATGCACATAGCCGCGCCTAAAAATTAGCTCCCGAAGGTCGGGGTGCCAAAACCCCGCAGCGGAAAAATGGCCAAAAAATGTGTTGGCTATATAGCCTTGGTGGGGGGCGTGAGCGAAGTTCGTCCGCCGGACTCGGAATGGCCCGACACTTTGCGGGCGGCCTCCGTGTGCCAAAAAATTAGTCACGCGCATGGCGCGCCTAAAAGTAAAGCGCCGAAGGTCAGTGCCAAAACCCCGCAGCGGAAAAATGGCCAAAAAATGTGTTGGCTATATAGCCTTGGTGGGGGGCGTGAGCGAAGTTCGTCCGCCGGACTCGGAATGGCCCGACACTTTGCGGGCGGCCTCCGTGTACCAAAAATAGGCCACAAGCACAGCCGCGCTCAAAAATTAGAACCCGAAGGTCGGGGTGCCAAAACCCCCCAGCGGAAAAATTGCTAAAAAACGGGTGGGCTATAGCCTTGGTGGGGGGCGTGGGCGAAGTTCATCCTCCGGACTCAGAATGGCCAGAGACTTTGGGGGCAGCCTCCGTGTGCCAAAAATTAGCGCCCGAAGGTCGGGATGCCAAAACCCCCGAGTGGAAAAATGGCCAAAAAACGGGTGGGCTATAGCCTTTATGGGGGGCGTGGGCGAGTTAAATCCGCGGACTCGGAATGGCCCGAGACTTTGCGGGCGGACTCCGTGTGCCAAAAATAGGTCACGGACACAGACGCGTCGAAAAATTAGCGCGCAAAGGTCGGGGTACCAAATCCCACCAGCGGAAAAATGAAAAAAAAACGGGTGGGCTATAGCCTTGGTGGGATGCGTGGGCGAAGTTCGTCCGCCGGACTCGGAATGGCTCGAGACTTTGCGGGCGGCCTCCGTGTGCCAAAAATTGGTCACGCGCATAGCCGCGCTAAAAAATTAGCGCCCGAAGGTCGGGGTACCAAAACCCCCCAGCGGAAAATGGCCAAAAAACGGGTGGGCTATAACCTTGGTGGGGGGCGTGGGAAAAGTTCGTCCTCTGGACTCAGAATGGCCCGAGACTTTACGGGCGGCCTCCGTGTGCCAAAAATAGGCCACGGGCATGCCGCGTCCAAAAATTAGCACGCGTAGGTCGGGGTGCCAAAACCCACCAGCGGAAAAATGGCCAAAAAATGGGTGGGCTATCGCCTTGGTGGGGAGCGTGGGCGAAGTTCGTCCTCCGGACTCGGAATGGCCCGAGACTTTTTGGGTGGCCTTCGTGTGCCAAAAATTGGTCACGCGCATAGCCGCGCTAAAAAATTAGCGCCCGAAGGTCGGGGTACCCAAACCCCCCAGCGGAAAAATGGTCAAAAAACGGGTGGGCTATAACCTTGGTGGGGGGCGTGGGAAAAGTTCGTCCTCTGGACTCAGAATGGCCCGACCCTTTACGGGCGGCCTCCGTGTGCCAAAAATAGGCCACGGGCACAGCCGCGCCCAAAAATTAGCACCCGAAGGTCGGAATGCCACAACCCCCCAGCAGAAAAATGGCAAAAAACGAGTGGGCTATAGCCTTGGTGGGGGGCTTGGGCGAAGTTCGTCCGCCGGACTCGGAATGGCCCGAGACATTGCGGGCGGCCTCCGTGTGCCAAAAATAGGCCACGGCAGAGCCTCGCCCAAAAATTAGCGCCCGAAGGTCCGGGTGCCAAAACCCCCCAGCGGAAAAATAGCCAAAAAACGGGTGGGCTATTGCCTTGGTAGGGGGCGTGGGTGAAGTTCGTCCGCCGGATTCGGAATGGCCGGAGACTTTGCGGGCGGCCTCTGTGTGACAAAAATAGGCCACGGGCAGAGCCGCGCCCAAAAATTAGGGCCTGAAGATCGGGGTGCCAAACCCCCCCCCCCCCGAAAAATGGCCAAAAAACGGGTGGGCTATAGCCTTGGTGTGGGGCGTGGGCGAAGTTCGTCCGCCAGACTCGAAATGGTCCGAGACTTTGTGGGTGGCCTCCGTGTGCCAAAAATAGGCCACGGCCACAGCCACACTCAAAAATTAGCGCCCGAAGGTCGGGATGCCAAACCCACCAGCGGAAAAGTGGCCAAAAAACGGGTGGTCTATGGCCTTGGTGGGGGGCGTGGGCGAAGTTCTTCCGCCAGACTCAGAATGTCCCGAGACTTTGTGGGCGGCCTCCGTGTGCCAAAAATTGGTCATGCACATAGCCGCGCCTAAAAATTAGCGCCCAATGGTCGGGTTGCCAAAACCCCCCAGTGGAAAAATGGCCAAAAAATGTGTTGGCTACAGCCTTGGTGGGGGGCGTGAGCGAAGTTCGTCCGCCGGACTCGGAATTGCCCGAGATATTTCGGGTGGCCTCCGTGTGCCAAAAATAGCCCACGGGCTCAGCCGCGCCCAAAAATTAACACCCAAAGGTCGGGGTGCCAAAACCCACCAGCGAAAAATGGCCAAAAAACGGGTGGGCTATAGCCTTGGTGGGGGGCGTGGGCGAAGTTCGTCCGCCGGACTCGAAATGGTCCGAGACTTTGTGGGTGGCCTACGTGTGCCAAAAATAAGTCACGGCCACAGCCGCACTCAAAAATTAGCGCCCGAAGGTCGGGGTGCCAAAACCCACCAGCGGAAAAATGGCCAAAAAACGGGTGGGGTATGGCCTTGGTGGGGGGCGTGGGCGAAGTTGTTCCGCCGGTCTCGGAATGGTCCGAGACTTTGTGGGCGGCCTCCGTGTGCCAAAAATAGGCAACGGGCACAGCCGCACACAAAAATTAGCGCCCGAAGGTCGGGGTGCCAAACCCCACCAGCGGAAAAATGGCCAAAAAACGGGTGGGCTATACCCTTGGTGGGGGGCGTGGGCGAAGTTCATCCGCCGGACTCGGAATGGCCCGAGACTTTGTGGTCGGCCTCCGTGTGCCAAAAATAGGCCACGGGCACAGCCGCGCCCAAAAATTAACACCCAAAGGTCGGGGTGCCAAAACCCACCAGCGGAAAAATGGCCAAAAAACGGGTGGTCTATAGCCTTGGTGGGGGGCGTGGGCGAAAGTTCGTCCGCCGGACTCGGAATGGCCCGAGACTTTTTGGGTGGCCTCCGTGTGCCAAAAATAGGCAACGGGCACAGCCGCACACAAAAATTAGCGCCCGAAGGTCGGGGTGCCAAACCCCACCAGCGGAAAAATTGCCAAAAAATGGGTGGGCTATAGCCTTGGTGGGGGGCGTGGGCGAAGTTCGTCCGCCGGACTCGGAATGGCTCGAGACTTTGTGGGTGGCCTCCGTGTGCCAAAAATAGGCCACGGGCACAGCCGCACCCAAAAATTAGTGCTCGAAGGTCGGGGTTCCAAAACCCCCCAGCGGAAAAATAGCCAAAATACGGGTGGGCTATAGCCTTGGTGGTGGGCGTGGGCGAAGTTCTTCCTCCGGACTGAGAATGGCCCGAGACTTTGCGGGCGGCCTCCGTGAGCCAAACATTGGTCACGGGCAGTGCCGCGCCCAAAAATTAGCACCCGAAGGTCGGGGTGCCAAAACCCCCCAGCGGAAAAATGGCCAAAAAACGTGTGGGCTATAGCCTTGGTGGGGGGCGTGGGCGAAGTTCGTCCGCCTGACTCGGAATGGCTCGAGACTTTGTGGGTGGCCTCCGTGTGCCAAAAATAGGCCACGGGCACAGCCACACCCAAAAATTAGCGCTCGAAGGTCGGGGTGCCAAAACCCTCCAGCGGAAAAATAGACAAAATACGGGTGGGCTATAGCCTTGGCGGGCGTGGCGAGTTCTTCCTCCGGACTCAGAATGGCCCGAGACATTGCGGACGGCCTCCGTGAGCCAAACATTGGTCACGGGCAGTGCCACGCCCAAAAATTAGCGCCCGAAGGTCGGGGTGCCAAAACCCCCCAGCGGAAAAATGGCCAAAAAACGTGTGGGCTATAGCCTTGGTGGGGCGTGGCGGTCGTCCGCGGACTCGGAATGGCACGAGACTTTGCGGGCGGCCTCCGTGTGCCAAAAATAGGCCACGGGCACAGCCGCGCCGAAAAATTATCACCCAAAGGTCGGGGTGCCAAAACCAACCAGCGCAAAAAATGGCCAAAAAATGGGTGGGCTATAGCCTTGGTGGGGGGCGTGGGCGAAGTTCGACCGCCGGACTCGGAATGGCTCGAGACTTTGTGGGTGGCCTCCGTGTACGAAAAATAGGCCAGGGGCACAGCCGCACCCAAAATTAGCGCTCGAAGGTCGGGGTGCAAAAACCCCCCCGCGGAAAAATGGCCAAAATACGGGTGGGCTATAGCCTTGGAGGGGGGCGTGGGCGAAGTTCGTCCGCCGGACTCGGAATGGCCCGAGACTTTGCGGGCGGACTCCGTGTGCCAAAAATAGGCCACGGGCACAGACGCGCCCAAAAATCAGCGCGCGAAGGTCGGGGTGCAAAAACCCCCCGGCGGAAAAATGGCCAAAATACGGGTGGCTATAGCCTTGGTGGGGGGCGTGGGCGAAGTTCTTCCTCCGGACTCAGAATGGCCCGAGACTTAACAGGCGGCCTCCGTGAGCCAAAAATTGGTCACGCGCAGTGCCGCACCCAAAAATTAGCGCCCGAAGGTCGGGGTGCCAAAACCCACCAGCGGAAAAATGGCCAAAAAACGGGTGGGCTATAGCCTTGGTGGGGGGCGTGGGCGAAGTTCGTCCTCCGGAATCAGAATGGCCCGAGACTTTGCGGGCGGCCTCCGTGTGCCAAAAATTGGTCACCGCATGCAGCAAAAATTGGTCGGGGTGCCAAAACCGCCCAGCGGAAAAATGGCAAAAAAACGTGTTGGCTATAGCCTTGGTGGGGGGCGTGGGCGAAGTTCGTCCGCCGGACTCGGAATGACCCGAGACTTTGCGGGTGGCCTCCGTGTGCCAAAAATAGGCCACGGGCACATACGCGCCCAAAAATTAGTGCCCGAAGGTCGGGGTGCCAAAACCCACCAGCGGAAAAATGACCAAAAAACGGGTGGGCTATAGCCTTCGTGGTGGGCGTGGGCGAAGTTCGTCCTCCGGACTCAGAATGGCCCGAGACTTTGTGGGTGGCCTCCGTGTGCCAAAAATAGGCCACGGGCACAGCCGCGCCCAAAAATTAGCACCCGAAGGTCGGGATGCCAAAACCCCCCAGCGGAAAAATGGCCAAAAACAGGCTATAGCCTTGGTGGGGCGTGGGCGAAGTTCGTCCGCGGACTCGGAATGACCTGAGACTTTGCGGGCGGCCTCCGTGCCAAAAATAGGCCAGGGGACAGCGCGCCCAAAAATTAGCACCCGAAGGTTGGGATGCAAAACCCCGAAGCGGAAAAATGGCCAAAAGCGGGTGGGCTATAGGCTTTGTGGGGCGTGGAGAATTCGTCCGCGGACTCGGAATGGCCCGAGACTTTGCGGCGGCCTCCGTGTGCCAAAATTATTGGTCACGCGCAGCCTTAAAATTAGCACCGAGGTCGGGGTGCCAAAACCGCCCAGCGGAAAAATGGCAAAAACGTGTTGGCTATAGCCTTGGTAGGCGTGGCGAGTTCGTCCGCCGGACTCGGAATGACCCGAGACTTTGCGGGTGGCCTCCGTGTGCCAAAAATAGGCCACGGGCACATACGCGCCCAAAAATTAGTGCCCGAAGGTCGGGGTGCCAAAACCCACCAGCGGAAAAATGACCAAAAAACGGGTGGGCTATAGCCTTCGTGGTGGGCGTGGGCGAAGTTCGTCCTCCGGACTCAGAATGGCCCGAGACTTTGCGGGCGGCCTCCGTGTGCCAAAAATAGGCCACGGGCACAGCCGCGCCCAAAAATTAGCACCCGAAGGTCGGGATGCCAAAACCCCCCAGCGGAAAAATGGCCAAAAAACGACTGGGCTATAGCCTTGGTGGGGGGCGTGGGCGAAGTTCGTCCGCCGGACTCGGAATGACCCGAGACTTTGCGGGCGGCCTCCGTGTGCCAAAAATAGGCCAGGGGGACAGCCGCGCCCAAAAATTAGCACCCGAAGGTTGGGATGCCAAAACCCCGCAGCGGAAAAATGGCCAAAAAACGGGTGGGCTATAGGCTTTGTGGGGGGCGTGGGAGAAGTTCGTCCGCCGGACTCGGAATGGCCCGAGACTTTGCGGGCGGCCTCCGTGTGCCAAAAATAGGCCACGGGCACAGCCGCGCCCAAAAATTAGCACCCGAAGGTCGGGATGCCAAAACCCCCCAGCGGAAAAATGGCCAAAAAACGAGTGGGCTATAGCCTTGGTGGGGGGCGTGCGCGAAGTTCGTCCGCCGGACTCGGAATGGCCCGAGACTTTGCGGGCGGACTCCGTGTGCCAAAAATAGGCCACGGGCACAGACGCGCCCAAAAATTAGAGCCCGAAGGTCGGGGTGCCAAAACCCACCAGCGGAAAAATGACCAAAAAACGGGTGGGCTATAGCCTTGGTGGGAGGCGTGGGCGAAGTTCGTCCGCCGGACTCGTAATGGCCCGAGACTTTGCGGGCGGCCTCCGTGTGCCAAAAATAGGCCACGGGCACAGCTGCGCCAAAAAATTAGCGCCAGAAGGTCGGGGTGCCAAAACCCCCCAGTGGAAAAATAGCCAAAAAACGGGTGGGCTATAGCCTTTGTGGGGGGCGTAGGCGAAGTTCGTCCGCCGGACTCGGAATGGTCCGAGACTTTGTGGGTGTCCTCCGTGTGCCAAAAATAGGCCGCGGCCACTGCCGTACTCAAAATTAGCGCCCGAAGGTCGGGGTGCCAAAACCCCCCAGCGGAAAAATGGCCAAAAAACGGGTGGGCTATAGCCTTTGTGGGGGGCGTAGGCGAACTTCGTCCGCCGGACTCGGAATGGTCCGAGACTTTGTGGGTGTCCTCCGTGTGCCAAAAATAGGCCGCGGCCACTGCCGTACTCAAAATTAGCGCCCGAGGGTCGGGGTGCCAAAACCCCCCAGCGGAAAAATGGCCAAAAAACGACTGGGCTATAGCCTTGGTGGGGGGCGTGGGCGAAGTTCGTCCGCCGGACTCGGAATGGCCCGAGACTTTGCGGACGGCCTCCATGTACCAAAAATTGGCCACGGCCATGCCGCGTCCAAAAATTAGCGCCCGAAGGTCGGGGGGCAAAAACCCACCAGCGGAAAAATGGCCAAAAAATGGGTGGGCTATCGCCTTGGTGGGGGGCGTGGGCGAAGTTCGCCCTCCGGACTCGGAATGGCCAGGGACTTTTTGGGTTGCCTCCGTGTGCGAAAAATTTTTCACGCGCATAGCCGCGCTCAAAAATTAGCGCCCGAAGGTCGGGGTGCCAAAACCCCCCAGCGGAAAAATGGCCAAAAAACGGGTGGGCTATAACCTTGGTGGGGGGCGTGGGAAAAGTTCGTCCTCTGGACTCAGAATGGCCCGAGACTTTACGGGCGGCCTCCGTGTGCCAAAAATAGGCCACAGGAACAGCCGCGCCCAAAAATTAGCACCCGAAGGTCGGGATGCCAAAACCCCCCAGCAGAAAAATGGCCAAAAAACGAGTGGGCTATAGCCTTGGTGGGGGGCTTGGGCGAAGTTCGTCCGCCAGACTCGAAATGGTCCGAGACTTTGTGGGTGGCCTCCGTGTGCCAAGAATAGGCCACGGCCACAGCCGCACTCAAAAATTAGCGCCTGAAGGTGGGGGTGCCAAAACCCACCAGCGGAAAAATAGCCAAAAAACGGGTGGGCTATAGCCTTTGTGGGGGGCGTAGGCGAAGTTCGTCCGCCGGACTCGGAATGGTCCGAGACTTTGTGGGTGTCCTCCGTGTGCCAAAAATAGGCCGCGGCCACTGCCGTACTCAAAATTAGCGCCCGAGGGTCGGGTGCCAAAACCCCAGCGGAAAAATGGCCAAAAGCGGGTGGGCTATAGCCTTTGTAGGGCGTAGGCGAACCGTCCGCCGGACTCGGAATGGTCGAGACTTTGTGGGTGTCCTCCGTGTGCCAAAAATAGGCGCGGCCACTGCCGTACTCAAAATTAGCGCCCGAGGTCAGGGTGCCAAAACCCCAGCGGAAAAATGGCCCAGGCTATAGCCTTGGTGGGCGTGGCGAGTTCGTCCACGGACTCGGAATAGCCCGAGACTTTGCGGGGCCTCCATGTACCAAAAATTGGCCAGCCATGCCGCGTCAAAATTAGCGCCCGAAGGTCGGGGGCAAAAACCCACCAGCGGAAAAATGGCCAAAAAATGGGTGGGCTATCGCCTTGGTGGGGGGCGTGGGCGAAGTTCGCCCTCCGGACTCGGAATGGCCAGTGACTTTTTGGGAGGCCTCCGTGTGCGAAAAATATTTCACTGGAAGAGCCGCGCTCAAAAATTAGCTCCCGAAGGTCGGGTTGCCAAAACCCCCCAGCTGAAAAATGGCCAAAAAACGAGTGGGCTATAGCCTTGGTGGGTTGCGTGGGAAAAGTTCGTCCTCTGGACTCAGAATGGCCCGAGACTTTACGGGCGGCCTCCGTGTGCCAAAAATAGGCCACAGGAACAGCCGCGCCCAAAAATTAGCACCCGAAGGTCGGGGTGCCATAACCCCAGCAGAAAAATGGCCAAAAGCGAGTGGGCTATAGCCTTGGTAGGGGGGGCGAAGTTCGTCCAGACTCGAAATGGTCCGAGACTTTGTGGGTGGCCTCCGTGTGCCAAAAATAGGCCACGGCCACAGCCGCACTCAAAAATTAGCGCCTGAAGGTGGGGGTGCCAAAACCCACCAGCGGAAAAATGGCCAAAAAACGGGTTGGCTATGGCCTTGGTGGGGGGCGTGGGCGAAGTTTGTCCGCCGGACTCGGAAAGGTCCGAGACTTTGTGGTTGGCCTCCGTGTGCCAAAAATAGGCCACAGCCACTGTCGTACTCAAAATTAGCGCCCGAAGGTCGGGGTGCCAAAACCCCCCAGCGGAAAAATGGCCAAAAAACGGGTGGGCTATAGCCTTTGTGGGGGGCGTAGGCGAAGTTCGTCCGCCGGACTCGGAATGGTCCGAGACTTTGTGGGTGTCCTCCGTGTGCCAAAAATAGACGCGGCCACTGCCGTACTCAAAATTAGCGCCCGAAGGTCGGGTGCCAAAACCCCAGCGGAAAAATGGCCAAATGGGTGGGCTATAGCCTTGGTGGGCGTGGGCGAGATTCGTCCCTCCGGACTCAGTATGGGCCGAGACTTTGCGGGCGGCCTCCGTGTGCCAAAAATTGGTCACGCACATAGCCGCGCCTAAAAATTAGCTCCCGAAGGTCGGGGTGCCAAAACCCCGCAGCGGAAAAATGGCCAAAAAATGTGTTGGCTATATAGCCTTGGTGGGGGGCGTGAGCGAAGTTCGTCCGCCGGACTCGGAATGGCCCGAGACTTTGCGGGCGGCCTCCGTGTGCCAAAAATTGGTCACGCACATAGCCGCGCCTAAAAATTAGCGCCCGAAGGTCGGGGTCCCAAAACCCCGCAGCGGAAAAATGGCCAAAAAATGTGTTGGCTATATAGCCTTGGTGGGGGGCGTGAGCGAAGTTCGTCCGCCGGACTCGGAATGGCCCGAGACTTTGCGGGCGGCCTCCGTGTACCAAAAATAGGCCACGGGCACAGCCGCGCCCAAAAATTAGAACCCGAAGGTCGGGGTGCCAAAACCCCCGAGCGGAAAAATGGCCAAAAAACGGGTGGGCTATAGCCTTTGTGGGGGGCGTGGGCGAAGTTCGTCCGCAGGACTCGGAATGGCCCGAGACTTTGCGGGCGGACTCCGTGTGCCAAAAATAGGTCACGGGCACAGACGCGTCCAAAAATTAGCGCGCAAAGGTCGGGGTACCAAATCCCACCAGCGGAAAAATGAAAAAAAAACGGGTGGGCTATAGCCTTGGTGGGATGCGTGGGCGAAGTTCGTCCGCCGGACTCGGAATGGCACGAGACTTTGCGTACGGCCTCCGTGCGCCAAAAATAGGCCACGGGCACAGCCGCGGCCAAAAATTAGCGCCCGAAGGTCGGGGTGCCAAAACCCACCAGCGGAAAAATTACCAAAAAACGGGTGGGCTATAGCCTTGGTGGGGGGCGTGGGCGAAGTTCGTCCTCCGGACTCAGAATGGCCCAAGACTTTGGGGGCGGCCTCCGTGTGCAAAAAAAAAGGCCACGGGCACAGCCGTGCCCAAAAATTAGCGCCCGAAGGTCGGGATGCCAAAACCCCCCAGCGGAAAAATGGCCAAAAAACAAGTGGGCTATAGCCTTGGTGGGGGGCGTGGGCGAAGTTCGTCCGCCGGACTCGGAATGGCCCAAGACATTGCGGGCGGACTCCGTGTGCCAAAAATGGGCCACGGGCACAACCGCATCCAAAAATTAGTTCCCGTAGGTCGGGGTTCCAAAACCCCCCAGCGGAAAAATGGCCAAAAAACGGGAGGGCTATAGCCTTGGTGGGTGGCGTGGGCGAAGTTCGTCCGCCGGACTCGGAATGGCCCGAGACTTTGCGGACGGCCTCCATGTACCAAAAATTGGCCACGGCCATGCCGCGTCCAAAAATTAGCGCCCGAAGGTCGGGGGGCAAAAACCCACCAGCGGAAAAATGGCCAAAAAATGGGTGGGCTATCGCCTTGGTGGGGGGCGTGGGCGAAGTTCGCCCTCCGGACTCGGAATGGCCAGGGACTTTTTGGGTTGCCTCCGTGTGCGAAAAATTTTTCACGCGCATAGCCGCGCTCAAAAATTAGCGCCCGAAGGTCGGGGTGCCAAAACCCCCCAGCGGAAAAATGGCCAAAAAACGGGTGGGCTATAACCTTGGTGGGGGGCGTGGGAAAAGTTCGTCCTCTGGACTCAGAATGGCCCGAGACTTTACGGGCGGCCTCCGTGTGCCAAAAATAGGCCACAGGAACAGCCGCGCCCAAAAATTAGCACCCGAAGGTCGGGATGCCAAAACCCCCCAGCAGAAAAATGGCCAAAAAACGAGTGGGCTATAGCCTTGGTGGGGGGCTTGGGCGAAGTTCGTCCGCCAGACTCGAAATGGTCCGAGACTTTGTGGGTGGCCTCCGTGTGCCAAAAATAGGCCACGGCCACAGCCGCACTCAAAAATTAGCGCCTGAAGGTGGGGGTGCCAAAACCCACCAGCGGAAAAATGGCCAAAAAACGGGTTGGCTATGGCCTTGGTGGGGGGCGTGGGCGAAGTTTGTCCGCCGGACTCGGAAAGGTCCGAGACTTTGTGGTTGGCCTCTGTGTGCCAAAAATAGGCCACGGCCACTGTCGTACTCAAAATTAGCGCCCGAAGGTCGGGGTGCCAAAACCCCCCAGCGGAAAAATGGCCAAAAAACGGGTGGGCTATAGCCTTTGTGGGGGGCGTAGGCGAAGTTCGTCCGCCGGACTCGGAATGGTCCGAGACTTTGTGGGTGTCCTCCGTGTGCCAAAAATAGGCCGCGGCCACTGCCGTACTCAAAATTAGCGCCCGAAGGTCGGGGTGCCAAAACCCCCCAGCGGAAAAATGGCCAAAAAACGGGTGGGCTATAGCCTTGGTGGGGGGCGTGGGCGAAGTTCGTCCTCCGGACTCAGAATGGCCCGAGACTTTGCGGGCGGCCTCCGTGTGCCAAAAATTGGTCACGCACATAGCCGCGCCTAAAAATTAGCTCCCGAAGGTCGGGGTGCCAAAACCCCGCAGCGGAAAAATGGCCAAAAAATGTGTTGGCTATATAGCCTTGGTGGGGGGCGTGAGCGAAGTTCGTCCGCCGGACTCGGAATGGCCCGAGACTTTGCGGGCGGCCTCCGTGTGCCAAAAATTGGTCACGCACATAGCCGCGCCTAAAAATTAGCGCCCGAAGGTCGGGGTCCCAAAACCCCGCAGCGGAAAAATGGCCAAAAAATGTGTTGGCTATATAGCCTTGGTGGGGCGTGGCCCGGAGTTCCGCGGACTCGGAATGGCCGAGACTTTGCGGGGCGGCCTCCGTGTACCAGGCACAGCGCGCCAAAAATTAGAAACCGAAGGTCGGGATGCCAAAACCCCCGAGTGGAAAAATGGCCAAAAAACGGGTGGGCTATAGCCTTTATGGGGGGCGTGGGCGAAGTTCGTCCGCCGGACTCGGAATGGCCCGAGACTTTGCGGGCGGACTCCGTGTGCCAAAAATAGGTCACGGACACAGACGCGTCCAAAAATTAGCGCGCAAAGGTCGGGGTACCAAATCCCACCAGCGGAAAAATGAAAAAAAAACGGGTGGGCTATAGCCTTGGTGGGATGCGTGGGCGAAGTTCGTCCGCCGGACTCGGAATGGCCCGAGACTTTGCGGGCGGCCTCCGTGTGCCAAAAATTGGTCACGCGCAAAGCCGCGCTAAAAAATTAGCGCCCGAAGGTCGGGGTACCAAAACCCCCCAGCGGAAAAATGGCCAAAAAACGGGTGGGCTATAACCTTGGTGGGGGGCGTGGGAAAAGTTCGTCCTCTGGACTCAGAATGGCCCGAGACTTTACGGGCGGCCTCCGTGTGCCAAAAATAGGCCACGGGCATGCTGCGTCCAAAAATTAGCGCGCGAAGGTCGGGGTGCCAAAACCCACCAGCGGAAAAATGGCCAAAAAATGGGTGGGCTATCGCCTTGGTGGGGGGCGTGGGCGAAGTTCGTCCTCCGGACTCGGATTGGCCCGAGACTTTTTGGGTGGCCTTCGTGTGCCAAAAATTGGTCACGCGCATAGCCGCGCTAAAAAATTAGCGCCCGAAGGTCGGGGTACCAAAACCCCCCAGCGGAAAAATGGCCAAAAAATGGGTGGGCTATAACCTTCGTGGGGGGCGTGGGAAAAGTTCGTCCTCTGGACTCAGAATGGCCCGAGCCTTTACGGGCGGCCTCCGTGTGCCAAAAATAGGCCACGGCCACAGCCGCGCCCAAAAATTAGCACCCAAAGGTCGGAATGCCACAACCCCCCAGCAGAAAAATGGCAAAAAACGAGTGGGCTATAGCCTTGGTGGGGGGCGTGGGTGAAGTTCGTCCGCCGGATTCGGAATGGCCGGAGACTTTGCGGGCGGCCTCTGTGTGACAAAAATAGGCCACGGGCAGAGCCGCGCCCAAAAATTAGGGCCTGAAGAACGGGGTGCCAAACCCCCCCCCCGAAAAATGGCCAAAAAACGGGTGGGCTATTGCCTTGGTGGGGGGTGTGGGCGAATTTCGTCTGCCGGACTCGGAATGGCCCGAGACTTTTTGGATGGCCTCCATGCGCCAAAAATAGGCAACGGGCACAGCTGCACCCAAAAATTAGCGCCTGAAGGTCGGGGTGCCAAAACCCCCCAGCGGAAAAATGGCCAAAAAACGGGTGGGCTATAGCCTTGGTGGGGGGCGTAGGCGAAGTTCGTCCTCCGGACTCGGAATGGCCCGAGACTTTGCGGGCGGCCTCCGTGTGCCAAAAATAGGCTACGGGCACAGCTGCGCCCAAAAATTAGAACCCGAAGGTCGGGGTGCAAAGCCCCCCCAGCGGAAAAATGCGCAAAAAACGGGTGGGCTATAGCCTTGGTGGGGAGCGTGGGCGAAGTTCGTCCGCCGGACTCGGAATGGCCCAAGACTTTGCGGGCGGACTCCGTGTAACAAAAATAGGGCACGGGCACAGACGCGCCCAACAATTAGCGCGCGAAGGTCGGGGTGCCAAAACCCACCAGCGGAAAAATGACCAAAAAACGGGTGGGCTATAGCCTTGGTGGGGGGCGTGGGCGAAGTTCGTCCGCCGGACTCGGAATGGCCCGAGACTTTGTGGGCGGCCTCTGTGTGCCAAAAATATGCCACGGACACAGCCGCGCCCAAAAATTAGCACCCGAAGGTCGGGGTGCCAAAACCCCCCAGCGGAAAAATGGCCAAAAAACGAGTGGGCTATAGCCTTGGTGGGGGGCGTGGGCGAAGTTCCTCCGCCGGACTCGGAATGGCCCGAGACTTTGCGGGCGGCCTCCGTGTGCCAAAAATAGGCTACGGGCATAGCCGCGCCCAAAAATTAGCGCCCGAAGGTCGGGGTGCAAAGCCCCCCCAGCGGAAAAATGCGCAAAAAACGGGTGGGCTATAGCCTTGGTGGGGAGCGTGGGCGAAGTTCGTCCACCCGACTCGGAATGACCCGAGACTTTGCGGGCGGCCTCCGTGTGCCAAAAATAGGCTACGGGCACAGCCGTGCCCAAAAATGAGCGCCCGAAGGTCGGGGTAACAAACCCACCAGCGGAATAATAGGACAAAAAACGGGTGGGCTATAGCCTTGGTGGGGGGCGTGGGCGAAGTTCGTCCGCCGGACTCGGAATGGGCCGAGACTTTGCGGGCGGCCTCCGTGTGCCAAAAATAGGCCACGGGCACAGACGCGCCCAAAAATTAGCACCCGAAGGTCGGGGTGCCAAAACCCACCAGCGGAAAAATGGCCAAAAAACGTGTGGGCTATAGCCTTGGTGGGGGGCGTGGGCGAAGTTCGTCCGCCGGACTCGGAATGGCCCGAGACTTTACGGGCGGCCTCCGTGTGCCAATAATAGGCCACGGGCACAGCCGCGCCAAAAAATTAGCACCCAAAGGTCGGGGTGCCAAAACCCACCAGCGGAAAAATAGGCCAAAAAACGGGTGGGCTATAGCCTTGGTGGGGGGCGTGGGCGAAGTTCGTCCGCCGGACTCGGAATGGCCCAAGACTTTGCGGACGGCCTCCGTGTACCAAAAATAGGCCACGGGCACAGCCGCGACCAAAAAATCAGCCCCCGAAGGTCGGGGTGCCAAGCCCCCCCAGCGGAAAAATGGCCAAAACACGGGTGGGCTATAGCCTTGGTGGGGGGCGTGGGCGAAGTTCGTCCGCCGGACTCGGAATGGCCCAAGACTTTGCGGACGGCCTCCGTCTACCAAAAATAGGCCACGGGCACAGACGCGCCCAAAAATTAGCACCCGAAGGTCGGGGTGCCAAAACCCCCCAGCGGAAAAATGGCCAAAAAACGGGTGGGCTATAGACTTGGTGGGGGGCTTTGGCGAAGTTCGTCCGCCGGACTCAGAATGGCCCGAGACTTTGCGGGCTCCCTCTGGGTACGAAAAAAAGGCAACGGGCAAGGCCGCGCCCTAAGATTAGCCCACGAAGGTCGGGTTGCCAAAACAACCCAGCAGAAAAATGGCCAAAAAACGGGTGGGCTATAGCCTTGGTCGGGGGCGTGGGCGAAGTTCGTCCGCTGGACTCGGAATGGCCCGAGACTTTGCGGGCGGCCTCCGTGTACCAAAAATAGGTCACGAGCACAGCCGCGCCCAAAAAATTAGAGCCCGAAGGTCGGGCTGCCAAAACCTCCCAGCGGAAAAATGGCCAAAAAACGGGTGGGCTATAGCCTTGGTGGGGGGTGTGGGCGAAGTTCGTCCGCCGGACTCGGAACGGCCCGAGTCTTTGCGGACGGCCTCCGTGTGCCAAAAATAGGCTACGGGCACAACCGCGCTCAAAAATTAGCGCCCGAAGATCGGGGTGCCAAAACCCCCAGCGGAAAAATAGAAAAAAAACGGGTGGGCAATTGCCATGGTGGGTGGCGTGGGCGAAGTTCGTCCTCCGGACTCGGAATGGCCCGAGACTTTGCGGGTGGCCTCCGTGTGCCAAACATACACCACGGGCACAGGCGCGCCCAAAAATTAGCGCCCGAAGGTCGGGGTGCCAAAACCCCCCAGCGGAAAAATGGCCAAAAAAGGGGTGGGCTATAGCCTTGGTGGGGGGTGTGGGCGAAGTTCGTCCGCCGGACTCGGAATGGCCCGAGTCTTTGCGGACGGCCTCCGTGTGCCAAAAATAGGCTACGGGCACAACCGCGTTCAAAAATTAGCGCCCGAAGGTCGGGGTACCAAAACCCCCCAGCGGAAAAATGGCCAAAACACGGGTGGGCTATAGCCTTGGTGGGGGGCGCGGAAGAAGTTCGTCCGCCGGACTTGGAATGGCCCGACACTTTGCGGGCGGCCTCCGTGTACAAAAAATAGGCCACGGGCACAGCTACGCCCAAAAATTATCTCCCGAAGGTCGGGGTGCCAAAACCCTCTAGCGGAAAAATAGCCAAAAAACGGGTGGGCTATAGCCTTGGTGGGGGCGTGGGCGAAGTTCGTCCGGCAGACTCGGAATGGCCCAAGACGTTGCGGGCGGCCTCCAGTTGCCAAAAATAGGCCACGGGCACAGCAGCGCCAAAAAATTAGCCCCCAAAGGTCTGATGCAAAAACCCCCCAGCGGAAAAATGGCAAAAAAGCGGGTGGGCTATAGCCTTGGTGGGGGGCGTGGGCGAAGTTTGTCCGCCGGACTCGGAATGGCCTGAGACTTTTCGGGCGGCCTTCGTGTGCCAAAAATAGGCCACGGGAACAGCCGCCCCCAAAAATTAGCGCCGGAAGGTCGGTGTGCCAAAACCCCCCAACGGAAAAATGGCCAAAAAACGGGTGGGCTATAGCCTTGGTGGGGGGCGTGGGCGAATTTCGTCCGCCGGACTCGGAATGGCCCGAGACTTTGCGGGCGGCCTCCGTGTGCCAAAAAAAGGCGATGGGCACAGCCGCACCCAAAAATTAGCACCCGAAGGTCGGGCTGCCAAAACCCCCCAGCGGATAAATGGCTAAAAAACGGGTGGGCTATAGCCTTGGTGGGGGGTGTGGGCGAACTTCGTCCGCCGGACTCGGAATGGCCCGAGTCTTTGCGGGCGACCTACGTGTGCCAAAAATAGGCCACGGCCACAGCCGCGCCCAAAATATAGCGTCCAAAGGTCGGGGTGCCAAAACCCCCCAGCGGAAAAATGTCCAAAAACGAGTGGGCTATAGACTTGGTGGGGGGCGTGGGCGAAGTTCGTCCGCCGGACTCGGAATGGCCCGAGACTTTGCGTGCAGCCTTCGTGTGCCAAAAAAAGGCCACGGGCACAGCCGCGACCAAAATATAGCGTCCGAAGGTTGGGGTGCCAAAACCCCCCAGCAGAAAAATGGCCAAAAAACGGGTGGGCTATAGCCTTGGTGGGGGCGTGGGCGAAGTTCGTCCGCCGGACTCGGAATGGCACGAGACTTTGCGGGCGGCCTCCGTGGGCCAAAAATAGGACACGGGCACAGCCGCGCCCAAAATATAGCATCCGAAGGTCGGGGTACCAAAACCCCCCAGTGGAAAAATGTCCAAAAACGAGTGGGCTATAGCCTTGGTGGGGGGCGTGGGCGAAGTTCGTCCGCCGGACTCGGAATGGCCCCAGACTTTGCGTGCAGCCTTCGTGTGCCAAAAATAGGCCATGGGCACAGCCACGACCAAAATATAGCGTCCGAAGGTCCGGGTGCCAAAACCACCCAGCGGAAAAATGGCCAAAAAACGGGTGGGCTATAGCCTTGGTGGGGGCGTGGGCGAAGTTCGTCCGCCGGACTCGGAATGGTCCGAGACTTTGCGGGCGGCCTCCGTGGGCCAAAAATAGGCCACGGGCACAGCCGCGCCCAAAATATAGCGTCCGAAGGTCGGGGTACCAAAACCCCCCTGCGGAAAAATGTCCAAAAACGAGTGGGCTATAGCCTTGGTGGGGGGCGTGGGCGAAGTTCGTCCGCCGGACTCGGAATGGCCCGAGACTTTGCGGGCGGCATCCGTGTGACAA
Source organism: Citrus mangshanensis (assembly GCA_030449895.1). NCBI lineage: Eukaryota > Viridiplantae > Streptophyta > Magnoliopsida > Sapindales > Rutaceae > Citrus > Citrus mangshanensis. The sequence continues at coordinate 100,694 of JASUUJ010000066.1, read as the reverse complement.
AAATAGGCCACGGGCACAGCCGCGCAAAAAAATTAGCGCCCGAAGGTCGGGCTGCCAAAACCCCCCAACGGAAAAATGGCCAAAAAGCGGGTGGGCTATAGCCTTGGTGGGGGGCGTGGGCAAAGTTCGTCCGCCAGACTCGGAATTGCCCGAGACTTTGCGGGCACCCTCCGTGTGCTAAAAATAGGCCACGGGCACAGCCGCGCCTAAAAATTAGCTCCCGAAGGTCGGGGTACGAAAACACCCCCGCGGAAAAATGGCCAAAAAACTGGTGGGCTATAGCCTTGGTTGGGGGCGTGGACGAACTTCGTCCGCCGGACTCGGAATGGCCCGAGACTTTGCGAGCGGCCTCCGGGTACCAAATATACGAGCACAGCCACACCCAAAAATTAGCGTCCGAAGGTCGGGGTGCCAAAACCCCCCAGCGGAAAAATGGCCAAAAAACGGGTGGGCTATAGCCTTGGTGGGGGGCGTGGGCGAAGTTCGTCCGCCGGACTCGGAATGGATCGAGACTGTACGGGCGGCCTCCGGGAGCCAAAAATAGGCCACGGGCACAGCCGCGCCCAAAAATTAGCGCCCGAAGGTCGGGGTACCAAAACCCCCCAGCGGAAAAATTGCCAAAAAAGCAGGTGGGCTATAGCCTTGGTGGGGGGCGTGGGCGAAGTTCGTCCGCCGGACTCGGAATGGCCCGAGACTTTGCGGGCGGCATCCGTGTGAAAAAAATAGGCCACGGGCACAGCCGCGCAAAAAAATTAGCGCCCGAATGTCGGGCTGCCAAAACCCCCCAGCGGAAAAATGGCCAAAAAGCGGGTGGGCTATAGTCTTGGTGGGGGGCGTGGGCGAAGTTCGTCCGCCGGACTCGGAATGGCCCGAGACTTTGCGGGTGGCCTCCGTGTGCCAAAAATAGGCCACGGGAACTGCCGCGCCCAAAAATTAGCGCCCGAAGATCGGGGTACCAAAACCCCCCAGCGGAAAAATGGCCAAAAAAGCAGGTGGGCTATAGCCTTGGTGGGGGGCGTGGGCGAAGTTCGTCCGCCGGACTCGGAATGGCCCGAGACTTTGCGGGCGGCATCCGTGTGCCAAAAATAGGCCATGGGCACAGCCGCCCCCAAAAATTAGCGCCCGAAAGTCGGGGTGCCAAAACCCCCCAGCGGAAAAATGGCCAAAAAACGGGTGGGCTATAGCCTTGGTGGGGGGCGTGGGCGAAGTTCGTCCGCCGGACTCGGAATGGCCCGAGACTTTGCGGGCGGCATCCGTGCGCCAAAAATAGGCCACGGGCACAACCGCGCAAAAAAATTAGGCCCCGAAGGTCGGGCTGCCAAAACCCCCCAACGGAAAAATGGCCAAAAAGCGGGTGGGCTATAGCCTTGGTGGGGGGCGTGGGCGAAGTTCGTCCGCCGGACTCGGAATGGCCCGAGACTTTGCGGGCGGCCTCCGTGTGCCAAAAATAGGCCACGGGAACAGCCGCGCTGAAAAATTAGCGCCCGGAGATCGGGCTGCCAAAACCCCCAAGCGTAAAAATGGCCTAAAAACGGGTGGGCTATTGCCTTGGTGTGGGGCGTTCGCGAAGTTCATCCGCCGGACTCGGAATGTCCCGAGACTTTACGGGCGGGCTCCGTGTGCCAAAAATAGGCCATGGGCACAGCCGCCCCCAAAAATTAGCGCCCGAAAGTCGGGGTGCCAAAACCCCCCAGCGGAAAAATGGCCAAAAAACGGGTGGGCTATAGCCTTGGTGGGGGGTGGCGGATCGCGGACTCGGAATGGCCCGAGACTTTGCGGGCGGGCTCTGTGTGCCAAAAATAGGCCATGGGCACAGCCGCCCCCAAAAATTAGCGCCCGAAGGTCGGGGTGCCAAAACCCCCTAGCGGAAAAATGGCCAAAAAACGGGTGGGCTATAGCCTTGGTGGGGGGCGTGGGCGAAGTTCGTCCGCCGGACTCGGAATGGCCCGAGACTTTGCGGGTGGCCTCCGTGTGCCAAAAATAGGCCACGGGCATAGCCGCGCCCAAAAATTAGCCCGCTAAGGTCAGGCTGCCAAAACCCCCCAGCGGAAAAATGGCCAAAAAACGGGTGGGCTATAGGCTTGATGGGGGGCATGGGCGAAGTTCGTCCGCCGGACTCGGAATGGCCCGAGACTTTGTGGGCGTCCTCCGGGTGCCAAAAATAGGCAACGGCAAAGCCGCGCCCAAAAATTAGCCCCCGATTGTTGGGCTGGCAAAACCCCCCTACGGAAAAATGGCCAAAAAACGGGTGGGCTATAGCCTTGGTGGGGGGCGTCGGCGAAGTTTGTCCACCGGACTTGGAATGGCCCGAGACTTTGCGGGCGGCCTCTATGTCCCAAAAATAGGTAACGGGCACAGCCGCGCCTAAAAATTAGCGCCCGAAGGTCGGGCTGCAAAAACCCCCAGTGGAACAATGGCCAAAAAACGGGTGGGCTATAGCCTAGGTGGGGGGCGTGGGCGAAGTTCGTCAGCCGGACTCGGAATGGCCCGAGACTTTGTGGGTGCCATCCGGGTGCCAAAAATAGGCAATGGACAAAGCCGCATCCAAAAATTAGCCCCCGAAGGTCGAGCTGCAAAATCCCCCTGGCGGAAAAATGGCCAAAAAACGGGTGGACTATAGCCTAGGTGGGGGGCGTGGGCGAAGTTCGTCCGACGGACTCGGAATGACCCGAGACTTTGCGGGCGGCCTCCGGGTACAAAATATATGCCACGGGCACAGCCGCACCCAAAAATTAGCGCGCGAAAGTCTGGCTGCCAAAACCCCCCAGCGAAAAAATGGCCAAAAAACGGGTGGGCTATAGCCTTGGTGGGGGGCGTGGGCGAAGTTCGTCCGCCGGACTCGGCATGGCCTGAGACTTTTCGGGCGGCCTCTGTGTGCCAAAAATAGGCCACGGGCACAGTCACACCCAAAAATTAGCGCCCGAAGGTCGGGCTGCCAAAACCCCCCAGCGGAAAAATGGCCAAAAAAAGGGTGGGCTATAGCCTTGGTGGGGGGCGTGGGCGAAGTTTGTCCGCCGGACTCGGAAAGGTCCGAGACTTTGTGGGCGCCATCCGGGTTCCAAAAATAGGCAACGGGCAAAGGCGCACCCAAAAATTAGCCCCCGAAGGTCGGGCTGCCAAAACCCCCCTGCAGAAAAATGGACAAAAAACGGGTGGACTATAGCCTTGGTGGGGGGCGTGGGCGAAGTTCGTCTGCCGGACTCAGAATGGCCCGAGACTTTGCGGGCGGCCTCCGTATGCCAAAAATAAGCCACGGGCATAGCCGCACCCAATATTTAGCGCCCGAAACCCCAGCGGAAAATGGCCAAAAAGCGGGTGGGCTATAGCCTTGGTGGGGGCGTGGGCGGTCGTCCGCGGACTCGGAATGGCCCGAGACTTTGCGGGCGGCCTCCGTGTGCCAAAAATAGGCCACGGGCACAGCCGCTCCCAAAAATTAGCACCCGAAGGTCGGGCTGCCAAAACCCCCCAGCGGAAAAATGGCCAAAAAACGGGTGGGCTATAGCCTTGGTGGGGGGCGTGGGCGAAGTTCGTCCGCCGGACTCGGCATGGCCCGAGACTTTGCGGGCGGCCTCTGTGTGCCAAAAATAGGCCACGGGCACAGTCACACCCAAAAATTAGCGCCCGAAGGTCGGGCTGTCAAAACCCCCCAGCGGAAAAATGGCCAAAAAAAGGGTGGGCTATAGCCTTTTTGAAGGGCGTGGGCGAAGTTTGTCCGCCGGACTTGGAATGCCCCGAGACTTTTCGGGCTCCCTCCGGGTGCCAAAAATAGGCAACGGGCAAACCCGCGCCCAAAAATTAGCCCCGGAAGGTCGGGCTGCCAAAACCCCCCAGGGGAAAAATGGCCAAAAAACGAGTGGGCTATAGCCTAGGTGGGTGGCGTGGGCGAAGTTCGTCCGCCGGACTCGGAATGGCCGGAGACTTTGCGGGCAGCCCCCGTGTGCCAAAAATAGGCCATGGGCACAGCCGTGCCCAAAAATTAGCATGCGAAGGTCGGGCTGCTAAAACCCCCCAGCGGAAAAATGGCAAAAAAACGGGTGGGCTAAAGCCTAGGTGGGGGGCGTGGGCGAAGTTCGTCCGCCGGACTCGGAATGGCCCGAGACTTTGCGGGCGCCATCCGGGTGCCAAAAATAGGCCACGGGCACAGCCGCGCCCAAAAATTAGCACCCGAAGGTTGGGGTACCAAAACCCCCCAGCGAAAAAATGGCCAAAAAACGGGTGGGCTATAGCCTTGGTGGGGGGCGTGGGCGAAGTTCGTCAACCGGACTTGGAATGCCTCGAGACATTGCGGGCTCCCTCTGGGTGCCAAAATTTGGCAACGGGAAAAGCCGCGCCCAAAAATTAGCCCCCTAAGGTCGGGCTGCCAAAACCCCCCAGTGGAAAAATGGCCAAAAAACGGGTGGGCTATAGCCTAGGTGGGGGGCGTGGGCGAAGTTCGTCCGCTGGACGCGGAATGGCCCGAGACTTTGCGGACGGCCTCCGTGTGCCATAAATAGGCCACGAGCACAGTCGCACCCAAAAATTAGCGCCCGAAGGTCTGGCTACCAAAACCCCCCAGCGGAAAAATGGCCAAAAAACGGGTGGGCTATAGCCTTGGTGGGGGGCGTGGGCGAAGTTCGTCCGCCGGACTCGGAATAGCCTGAGACTTTGGGGGCGGCCTCCGTGTGCCAAAAATAGGCCACGGGCACAGCCGCGCACAAAAATTATCCCCCGAAGGTCGGGGTGCCAAAACCCCCCAGCGGAAAAATGGCCAAAAACGGGTGGGCTATAGCCTTGGTGGGGGGCGTGGGCGAAGTTCGTCCGCCGGACTCGGCATGGCCCGAGACTTTGCGGGCGGCCTCTGTCTGCCAAAAATAGGCCACGGGCACAGTCGCACCCAAAAATTAGCGCCCGAAGGTCGGGCTGCAAAAACCCCCCAGCGGAAAAATGGCCAAAAAACGGGTGGGCTATAGCCTTGGTGGGGGGCGTGGGCGAAGTTCGTCCGCCGGACTCGGTATGGCCCGAGACTTTGCGGGCGGCCTCCGTGTGCCAAAAATAGGCCACGGGCACAGCCGCGCACAAAAATTATCCCCCGAAAGTCGGGGTGCCAAAACCCCCCAGCGGAAAAATGGCCAAAAACGGGTGGGCTATAGCCTTGGTGGGAGGCGTGGACGAAGTTCGTCAACCGGACTTGGAATGCCTCGAGACATTGCGGGCTCCCTCTGGGTGCCAAAATTTGGCAACGGGAAAAGCCGCGCCCAAAAATTAGCCCCCTAAGGTCGGGCTGCCAAAACCCCCCAGTGGAAAAATGGCCAAAAAACGGGTGGGCTATAGCCTAGGTGGGGGGCGTGGGCGAAGTGCGTCCGCTGGACGCGGAATGGCCCGAGACTTTGCAGACGGCCTCCGTGTGCACAAAATAGGCCACGTGCACAGCCGCGCTTAAAAATTAGTTCCCGAAGGTCGGGTGCCAAAACCCCAGCGGAAAAATGGCCAAAAACCGGGTGGGCTATAGCCTTGGTGGGGGCGTGGCGAGTTCGTCCCGGACTCGAAATGGACCGAGACTTTTCGAGCGGCCTCCGTGTGCCAAAAATAGGCCACGGTCACAGCCACTCCAAAAAATTATCTCCCGAAGGTCGGGGTGCAAAAACCCCAGCGGAAATATGGCCAAAAAACGGGTGGGCTATAGCCTTGGTGGGGGGCGTGGGCTAAGTTCGTCCGCCGGACTCGGTGTGGCCCGAGACTTTGCGGGCGGCCTCCGTGTGCCATAAATAGGCCACGAGCACAGTCGCACCCAAAAATTAGCGCCCGAAGGTCGGGCTACCAAAACCCCCCAGCGGAAAAATGGCCAAAAAACGGGTGGGCTATAGCCTTGGTGGGGGGCGTGGGCGAAGTTCGTCCGCCGGACTCGGACTAGCCTGAGACTTTGTGGGCGGCCTCCGTGTGCCAAAAATAGGCCACGGGCACAGCCGCGCACTAAAATTATCCCCCGAAGGTCGGGGTGCCAAAACCCCCCAGCGGAAAAATGGCCAAAAACGGGTGGGCTATAGCCTTGGTGGGGGGCGTGGGCGAAGTTCGTCCGCCGGACTCGGCATGGCCCGAGACTTTGCGGGCGGCCTCTGTGTGCCAAAAATAGGCCACGGGCACTGTCGCACCCAAAAATTAGCGCCCGAAGGTCGGGCTGCAAAAACACCCCAGCGGAAAAATGGCCAAAAAACGGGTGGGCTATAGCCTTGGTGGGGGGCGTGGGCGAAGTTCGTCCGCCGGACTCGGTATGGCCCGAGACTTTGCGGGCGGCCTCCGTGTGCCAAAAATAGGCCACGGGCACAGCCGCGCACAAAAATTATCCCCCGAAGGTCGGGGTGCCAAAACCCCCCAGCGGAAAAATGGCCAAAAACGGTTGGGCTATAGCCTTGGTGGGAGGCGTGGACGAAGTTCGTCAACCGGACTTGGAATGCCTCGAGACATTGCGGGCTCCCTCTGGGTGCCAAAATTTGGCAACGGGAAAAGGCGCGCCCAAAAATTAGCCCCCTAAGGTCGGGGTGCCAAAACCCCCCAGCGGAAAAATGGCCAAAAACGGGTGGGCTATAGCCTTGGTGGGAGGCGTGGACGAAGTTCGTCAACCGGACTTGGAATGCCTCGAGACATTGCGGGCTCCCTCTGGGTGCCAAAATTTGGCAACGGGAAAAGCCTCGCCCAAAAATTAGCCCCCTAAGGTCGGGCTGCCAAAACCCCCCAGTGGAAAAATGGCCAAAAAACGGGTGGGCTATAGCCTAGGTGGGGGGCGTGGGCGAAGTGCGTCCGCTGGACGCGGAATGGCCCGAGACTTTGCAGACGGCCTCCGTGTGCACAAAAATAGGCCACGTGCACAGCCGCGCTTAAAAATTAGTTCCCGAAGGTCGGGGTGCCAAAACCCCCCAGCGGAAAAATGGCCAAAAAACGGGTGGGCTATAGCCTTGGTGGGGGGCGTGGGCGAAGTTCGTCCCCCGGACTCGAAATGGCCCGAGACTTTGCGGGCGGCCTCCGTGTGCCATAAATAGGCCACGGGCACAGTCGCACCCAAAAATTAGCGCCCGAAGGTCGGGCTGCAAAAACCCCCCAGCGGAAAAATGGCCAAAAAACGGGTGGGCTATAGCCTTGGTGGGGGGCGTGGGCGAAGTTCGTCCGCCGGACTCGGTATGGCCCGAGACTTTGCGGGCGGCCTCCGTGTGCCATAAATAGGCCACGGGCACAGTCGCACCCAAAAATTAGCGCCCGAAGGTCGGGCTACCAAAACCCCCCAGCGGAAAAATGGCCAAAAAACGGGTGGGCTATAGCCTTGGTGGGGGGCGTGGGCGAAATTCGTCCGCCAGACGCGGAATGGCCCGAGACTTTGCGGGTGGGCTCCGTGTGCACAAAATAGGCCACGGCCACAGCCGCGGACAAAAATTAGCGCCCGAAGGTCGGGCTGCCAAAACCCCCCAGCGAAAAATGGCCAAAAAAAGGGTGGGCTATAGCCTTGGTGGGGGGCGTGGACGAAGTTCGTCCGCCGGACTCGGAATAGCCTGAGACTTTGCCGGCAGCCTACGTGTGCCAAAAATAGGCTACGGGCATAGCCGCGACCAAAAATTATCCCCCGAAGGTCGGGGTGCCAAAACCCCCCAGCGGAAAAATGGCCAAAAAACGGGTGGGCTATAGCCTTGGTGGGGGGCGTGGGCGAAGTTCGTCCGCCGGACTCGGAATAGCCTGAGACTTTGCGGGCGGCCTCCGTGTGCCAAAAATACGCCACAGGCACAGCCACGCCCAAAAATTATCCCCCAAAGGTCGGGCTGCCAAAACCCCCCAGCGGAAAAATGGCCAAAAAACGGGTGGGCTATAGCCTTGGTGGGGGGCGTGGGCGAAGTTCGTCCGCCGGACTCGGAATAGCCTGAGACTTTGCGGGCGGCCTCCATGTGCCAAAAATAGGCCACGGGGACAGCCGCAACCAAAAATTATCCCCCGAAGGTCGGGGTGCCAAAACCCCCCAGCGGAAAAATGGCCAAAAAACGGGTGGGCTATAGCCTTGGTGGGGGGCGTGGGCGAAGTTCGTCCGCCAGACTCGGAATAGCCTGAGATTTTGCGGGCGGCCTCCGTGTGCCAAAAATAGGCCACAGGCACAGCCGCGACCAAAAATTATCCCCCGAAGGTCGGGGTGCCAAAACTCCCCAGTGGAAAAATGGCCAAAAAACGGGTGGGCTATAGCCTTCGTGGGCGGTGTGGGCGAAGTTCGTCCGCCGGACTCGGCATGGCCCTAGACTTTGCTGGCCGCCTCTGTGTGCCAAAACTAGTCCACGGGCACAGTCGCACCCAAAAATTAGCACCCAAAGGTCGGGCTGCCAAAACCCCCCAGCGGAAAAATGGCCAAAACAAGGGTGGGCTATAGCCTTGGTGGGGGGCGTGGGCGAAGTTCGTCCGCCGGACTTGGAATGCCCCGAGACTTTGCGGGCAGCCTCCTTGTGCCAAAAATAGGCCACGGGCACAGCCGCACCCAAATATTATCCCCCGAAGGTCGGGGTGCCAAAACCCCCCAGCGAAAAAATGGCCAAAAAACGGGTGGGCTATAGCCTTGGTGGGGGGCGTGGGCGAAGTTCGTCCGCCGGACTCGGAATACCCTAAGACTTTGCGGGCGGCGTCCGTGTGCCAAAAATAGGCCACGGGCACAGCCGCGACCAAAAATTATCCCCCGAAGGTCGGGGTGCCAAAACTCCCCAGCGGAAAAATGGCCAAAAAACGGGTGGGCTATAGCCTTGGTGGGGGGTGTGGGCGAAGTTCGTCCGCCGGACTCGGCATGGCCCTAGACTTTGCCGGCGGCCTCTGTGTGCCAAAAATAGTCCACGGGCACAGTCGCACCCAAAAATTAGCACCCAAAGGTCGGGCTACCAAAACCCCCCAGCGGAAAAATGGCCAAAAAAAGGGTGGGCTATAGCCTTGGTGGGGGGCGTTGGCGAAGTTCGTCCGCCGGACTTGGAATGCCCCGAGACTTTGCGGGCAGCCTCTGTGTGCCAAAAATAGGCCACGGGCACAGCCGCGCCCAAAAATTATCCCCCGAAGGTTGGGGAACCAAAACCCCCCAGCGGAAAAATGGCCAAAAAACGGGTGGGCTATAGCCTAGGTGGGGGGCGTGGGCGAAATTCGTCCGCCGGACGTAGAATGGCCCGAGACTTTGCGGGTGGCCTCCGTGTGCACAAAATAGGCCACGGGCACAGCCGCGGACAAAAATTAGCGCCCGAAGGTCGGGCTGCCAAAACCCCCCAGCAAAAAATGGCCAAAAAAAGGGTGGGCTATAGCCTTGGTGGGGGTCGTGGGCGAAGTTCGTCCGCCGGACTCGGAATGGCCTGAGACTTTGCGGTCGGTTTCCGTGTGCCAAAAATAGGCCACGGGCACAGCCGCGCCCAAAAATTATCCCCCAAAGGTCGGGGTGCCAAAACCCCCCAGCAAAAAATGGCCAAAAAAAGGGTGGGCTATAGCCTCAGTGGGGGGCGCGGGCGAAGTTCGTCCGCCGGACGTGGAATGGCCCGAGACTTTGTGGGCAGCCTCCGTGTTCCAAAAATAGGCTACGGGCACAGCCGCGCCAAAAATTAGTGCCCGAAGGTCGGGGTGCCAAAACCCCCCAGCGGAAATATGGCCAAAAAACGGGTTTGCTATAGCCTTGGTGGGGGACGTGGGCGAAGTTCTTCCGCCGGACTTGGAATGGCCTGAGACTTTGCTGGCGGCCTCCGGGTACCAAAAACAGGCCACGGGCACAGCCATGCCCAAAAATGAACGCCCGAAGGTCGGGCTGCCAAAACCCCCCCGCTGAAAAATGGCCATAAAACGGGTGGGCTATAGCCTTGGTGGGGGGCGTGGGCGAAGTTCGTCCGCCAGACTCGGAATGGCCCGAGACTTTGCGGCTGGCCGACGTGTGGCAAACATAGGCCACGGGCACAGCCGCGCACAAAAATTAGTGCCCGAAAATCGGGCTGCTAAAAACCCCCATTGGAAAAATGGCAAAAAAACGAGTGGGGAATAGGCTTGGAGGGGGACGTGGGCGAAGTTCGTCCGCAGGACTCGGAATGTCCGGAGACTTTGCGGGCAGTCTCCGTGTTCCAAAAACAGGCCACGGGCACAGCCGCACCCAAAAATTAGCCCTGGAAGGTCGGGCTGCCAAAACCCCCAAGCGGAAAAATGGCCAACAAACGGGTGGGCTATAGCCTTGGTGGGGGCGTGGGCGAAGTTCGTCCGCCAGTGTCGGAATGGCCCGAGACTTTGCAGGCAGCCTCCGGGCGCCAAAAATTGGCCACGGGCACAGCCACGCCCAAAAATTAGCGCCCGAAGGTCGGGGTGCCAAAACCCCCCAGCGGAAAAATGGCCAAAAAACGGGTCGCCTATAGCCTTGGTGGGGGGCGAAAGCGAAGTTCGTCCGCCGGACTCGGAATGGCCCGAGACTTGGCAGGCACCCTCCGGGTACCAAAAATAGGCTACGGGCAATGCCATGCACAAAAATTAGCGCCCGAAGTTTGGGCTGCCAAAACCCCCGAGCGGAAAATTGGCCAAAAAACCCCGAGGGGGGCTTGGGCGAAGTTCGTCCGCCGGACTCGGAATGGCCCGAGACTTTGCGGGCGGCCTCTGTGTGCCAAAAATCGGCCACAGGCACAGCCGCGGCCAAAAATTAGCGCCCGAAGGTCGGGGTGCCAAAACCCCCCAGCAGAAAAATGGCCAAAAAACGGGTGGGCGATAGCCTTGGTGGGGGGCGTGTACGAATTTCATCCGCCGGACCCAAAATGGCCCAAGACTATGCGGGCGGACTCCGTGTGCCAAAAATAGGCCATGGGCACAGCCGTGCCCAAAAATTCACGCCCGAAGGTCGGGGTGCAAAAACCCCCAGCGGAAAAATGGCCAAAAAACTGGTGGGCTATAGCCTTGGTGGGAGGCGTGGATGAAGTTCGTCCGCCGGACTCGGAATGGCCCGAGACTTTGCGGGCAGCCTCCGTGTGCCAAAAATTGTCCACGGGCGCAGCTGCGCCCAAAACTTAGCGTCCGAAGGTCGGGGTGCCAAAACCCCCCAGCGGAAAAATGGCCAAAAAAAGGGTGGGCGATAGCCATGGTGGGGGGCGTGGGCGAAGTTCCTCCTGCGGACTCGGAATGGCCCGAGACTTTACGGGCGACCTCCGTGTGCCCAAAATAGGCCACGGGCACAGCCTCGCCCAAAAATTAGCCCCCAAAAGTCGGGGTGCCAAAACCCCCCAGCGGAAAAATTACCAAAAAACAGGTGGGCTATAGCCTTGGTGGGTGGCGTGGCCGAAGTTCGTCCGCCGGACTCGGAATGGCCGGAGAGTTTGTGGGCGGCCTCCGTGTGCCAAAAATAGGCCACCGGCTCAGCCTCGCCCAAAAATTAGGGCCCAAAAGTCAGGGTACCAAAACCCCGCAGCGGAAAAATTGCCAAAAAACAGGTGGCCTTTAGCCTTGGAGGGGGGCGTTGGCGAAGTTCGTCCGCCGGACTCGGAATGGCCCGAGACTTTGCGGGCAGCTTCCGTGTGCCAAAAATATCCCACGGGCACATCCGTGCCCAAATATTAGCGCCCGAAGGTCGGGCTACAGAAACCCCCCAGCGGAAAAATGGCCAAAAAACGGGTGGCCTATAGCCTTAGTGGGGGGCGTGGGCGAAGTTCGTCCGCTGGACTCGGAATCGCCCGAGACTTTGCGGGTGGCTTCCGTGGGCCAAAAATCACCCACAGGCACAGCCGTGCCAAAAAATTAGTGCCCGAAGGTCGGGGTGCCAAAACCCCCCAGCGGAAATATGGCCAAAAAACGGGTGGGCGATAGCCTTGGTGGCGGGCGTGGGTGAAGTTCGTCCGCCGTACTCGGAATGGCCCGAGACTTTCCGGGGGTCCTCCATGTGCCAAAAATAGGAAATGTGCACAGCCGCACCTAAAAATTAGCGCCCGAAGGTCGGGGTGCCAAAACCCCCCAGAGGAAAAATGGCCAAAAAATGGGGGGGCATGGGCGAAGTTCGTCCGCCGGACTCGAAATGGCCCGAGACTTTGCGGGCAGCCTCCGTGTGCCAAAACTCGGCCACGGCCACAGCCGCACCCAAAAATTAGTGCCCGAAGGTCGGGGTGCCAAAACCCCCCAGCGGAAAAATGGCCAAAAAACGGGTCGGCTATAGCCTTGGTGGGGGGCGTGGGCGAAGTTCGTCCGCCGGACTCGGAATGGCCCGAGACTTTGCAGGGGGCCTCCATGTGCCAAAAATAGGCCACGGGCACAGCCGCGCCTAAAAATTAGCGCCCGAAGGTCGGGGTGCCAAAACCCCCCGGCGGAAAAATGGCCAAAAAATGGGGGGGCATGGGCGAAGTTCGTCCGCCGGACTCGAAATGGCCAGAGACTGTGCGGGCGGCCTCAGTGTGCCAAAAATCGGCCACGGCCACAGCCGCACCAAAAAATTAGCGCCCGAAGGTCGGGGTGCAAAAACCCCCCAGCGGAAATATGGCCAAAAAACGGGTGGGCTATAGCCTTAGTGGGGGGCATGGGCGAAGTTCGTCCGCCGGACTCGGAATGGCCCGAGTCTTTACGGGGGTCCTCCATGTGCCAATAACAGGAAACGGGCACAGCCGCGCCAAAAAATTAGCGCCCGAAGGTCGGGGTGACAAAACCCCCCAGCGGAAAAATGGCCAAAAAATGGGGGGGCATGGGCGAAGTTCGTCCGCCGGACTTGAAATGCCCCGAGACTTTGTGAGCGGCCTCCATGTGCCAAAAATTGGCCACAGCCACAGCCGCACCCAAAAATTAGCGCCCGAAGGTCGGGGTGCCAAAACCCCCCAGCGGAAAAATGGCCAAAAACGGGTCGGCTATAACCTTGGTGGGGGGCGTGGGCGAAGTTCGTACGCCGGACTCGGAATTGCCCGAGACATTACGGGGGGCCTCCATGTACCAAAAATAGGCCACGGGCACAGCCGCGCCTAAAAATTAGCGCCCGAAGGTCGGGGTGCCAAAACCCCCCAGCGGAAAAATGGCCAAAAAACGGGTGGGCGATAGCCTTGGTGGGGGGCGTGGGCGAAGTTCGTCCTGCAGACTCGGAATTGCCCGAGACATTTCGGGCGGCCTCTGTGTGCCAAAAATAGGCCACGGACACAGCCGTACCCAAAAAAAGCACCCGAAGGTCGGGGTGCAAAAACCCCCCAGCGGAAAAATGGCCAAAAAACGGGTGGGTTATAGCCTTGGTGGGGGGCGTGGGCGAAGTTCGTTCTCCGGACTCGGGATGGCCCGAGACTTTGCGGGCGTCCTCCATGGGCCAAAACTTGGCCACGGGCACAGCTGCACCCAAAAATTAGCGCCCGAAAGACGGGGTGCCAAAATCCCCCAGCGGAAAAATGGCCAAAAAACGGGTGGGCTATAGCCTTGGTGGGGGGCGTGGGCGATGTTCGTCCGCCGGACTCGGAATGGCCCGAGACTTTGCGGGCGCCATCCGGGTACCAAAAATAGGCAACGGGCACAGCCGCGCCGAAAAATTAGCACCCGAAGGTTGGGGTACCAAAACCCCCCAGTGGAAAAATGGCCAAAAAACGGGTGGGCTATAGCCTAGGTGGGGGGCGTGGGCGAAGTTCGTCCGCTGGACGCGGAATGGCCCGAGACTTTGCGGACGGCCTCCGTGTGCACAAAATAGGCCACGTGCACAGCCGCGCTTAAAAATTAGTTCCCGAAGGTCGGGGTGCCAAAACCCCCCAGCGGAAAAATGGCCAAAAAACGGGTGGGCTATAGCCTTGGTGGGGGGCATGGGCGAAATGGCCCGAGACTTTGCGGGCGGCCTCCGTGTGCCATAAATAGGCCACGGTCACAGTCGCACCCAAAAATTAGCGCCCGAAGGTCAGGCTGCAAAAACCCCCAGTGGAAAAATGGCCAAAAAACGGGTGGGCTATAGCCTTGGTGGGGGGCGTGGGCGAAGTTCGTCCGCCGGACTCGGTATGGCCCGAGACTTTGCGGGCGGCCTCCGTGTGCCATAGATAGGCCACGGGCAAAGTCGCACCCAAAAATTAGCGCCCGAAGGTCGGGCTACCAAAACCCCCCAGCGGAAAAATGGCCAAAAAACGGGTGGGCTATAGCCTTGGTGGGGGGCGTGGGCGAAGTTCGTCCGCCGGACTCGGAATAGCCTGAGACTTTGTGGGCGGCCTCCGTGTGCCAAAAATAGGCCACGGGCACAGCCGCGCACAAAAATTATCCCCCGAAGGTCGGGGTGCCAAAACCCCCCAGCGGAAAAATGGCCAAAAAACGGGTGGGCTATAGCCTTGGTGGGGGGCGTGGGCGAAGTTCGTCCGCCGGACTCGGAATAGCCTGAGACTTTGCGGGCAGCCTCCGTGTGCCAAAAATAGGCCACGGGCACAGCCGTGCCCAAAAATTAGCGCCCGAAGGTCGGGGTGCCAAAACCCCCCAGCGGCAAAATGGCCAAAAAACGGGTGGGCTATCGCCTTGGTGGGGGACGTGGGCGAAGTTCGTCCGCTGGACTCGGATTGGCCCGAGACTTTGCGGGTGGCCTCCGTGTGGCAAAAATAGGGCATGGGCACAGCCGCGCCCAAAAATTAGCAACCGAAGGTCGGGGTACCAAAACCCCCCAGCGGAAAAATGGCCAAAAAATGGGTGGGCTATAGCCTTGGTGGGGGGCGTGGGCGAAGTTCGTCCGCCGGACTTGGAATGGCCCGAGACTTTGCGGCCGGCCTCCGTGTGCCAAAAATAAGCCACGGGCACAGCCTCACCCAAAAATTAGCACCCGAAGGTCGGGGTTCCAAAATCCCCCAGCGGAAAAATGGCCAAAAAACGGATGGTTATATCTTTGGTGGGGGGCGTGGGCGAATTTCGTCCGCCGGACTCGGAATGGCCGAGACTTTGCGGGCAGCTTCTGTGTGCCAAAACTAGGCCACGGGGAAAGCCACGCCCGAAGGTGAGGGTGCCAAAACCCCCCATCGGAAAAATGGCCATAAAACGGGTGGGCTATAGCCTTGGTGGGGGGCGTGGGCGAAGTTTGTCCGCCGGAGTCGGAATGGCCCAAGACTTTGTGGGCGGCCTCCGTGTGCCAGAAATGGGCCACGGGCACAGCCGCACCCCAAAAATTAGCGCCCTAAGGTGCGGCTGCCAAAACCCCCCAGCGGAAAAATGGCCAAAAAACGGGTGGGCTATAGCCTTGGTGGGGGGTGTGGGCGAAGTTCGTCCGCTGGACTCGGAATTTCCCGAGACTTTGCTGTCGGCCTCCGTTTGCCAAAACTAGGCAATTGGCACAGCCGCACACGAAGGTCGGGGGGCCAAAACCCCCCATCGAAAAAATGGCCATAAAACGGGTGGGCTATAGCCTTGGTGGGGGGCGTGGGCGAATTTCGTCCGCCGGACTCGGAATGGTCCGAGACTTTGCGGGCGGCCTCCGTGTACCAAAACTAGGCCACGGGCACAGCCGCGCCCGAAGGTCGGGGTGCCAAAACCCCTCTGCGGAAAAATGGCCAAAAAACGGGTGGGCTATAGCCTTGGTGGGGGGCGTGGGCGAAGTTCGTCCGCCGGACTCGGAATGGCCCGAGACTTTGCGGGCGGCCTCCTTGTGGTAAAACTAGGCCACGGGCACAGCCGCGTCCAAAAATTAGCGCCCGAACGTCGGGGTGCCAAAACCCCCCAACGGCTAAATGGCCAAAAAACAGGTGGGCTATAGCCTTGGTGGGCGGCGTGGGCGAAGTTCATTCGCAGGACTCGGAATGGCCCGAGACTTTGCGAGTGGCCTCCGTGTGGTAAAAATAGGCCACAGGCACAGCCGCGCCCAAAAATTAGGACCCGAAGGTCGGGGTACCAAAACCCCCCAGCGGAAAAATGGCCAAAAAACGGGTGGGCTATAGCCTTGTTGGGGGGCGTGGGCGAAGTTCGTCTGCCGGACTCGGAATGGCCCGAGACTTTGCGGTCGTCCTCCGTGTGCCAAAACTATGCGACGGGTACAGCCGCGCCCCAAGGTCGGGGTGCCAAAAGCCCCCAGCGGAAAATTGGACAAAAAACCGGTGGGCTATAGCCTTGGTGGGGGGCGTGGGCGAAGTTCGTCCGCCGGACTCGGAATGGCCCGAGACTTTGCGGGCCGCCTCCGTGTGCCAAAAATAAGCCTCGGGCACAGCCGCACCCGAAGGTCGGGGTGCCAAAACCCCTCTGCGGAAAAATGGCCAAAAAACGGGTGGACTATAGCCTTGGTGGGGGGCGTGGGCGAAGTTCGTCCGCCGGCCTCGGAATGGCCCGAATCTTTGCGGGAGCCCTACGGGTGCCAAAAATAGGCATCGGCCAAAGCCATGCCCAAAAATTTGCCCCCGAAGTTCGAGCTGCCAAAACCCCCCAGCGGAAAAATGGCCAAAAAACGGGTGGGCTATAGCCATGGTGGGGGGCGTGGGCGAAGTTCGTCCGCCGGACTCGGAATGACCCGAGACTTTGCGGGCACCCTCCGGGTGCCAAAAATAGGCAACAGTCAAAGTCGCGCCCAAAAATTAGCCCCTAAGGTCGGGCTGCCAAAACCCCCCAGCGGAAAAATGGCCAAAAAACGGGTGGGCTATAGCCTTGATGGGGGGCGTGGGCGAAGTTCGTCCGCCGGACTCGGAATGACCCGAAACTTTGCGGGCACCCTCCGGGTGCCAAAAATAGGCATCGGCCAAAGCCGTGCCCAAAAATTTGCCCCCGAAGGTCGAGCTGCCAAAACCCCCCAGCGGAAAAATGGCCAAAAAACGGGTGGGCTATAGCCATGGTGGGGGGCGTGGGCGAAGTTCGTCCGCCGGACTCGGAATGACCCGAGACTTTGCGGGCACCCTCCGGGTGCCAAAAATAGGCAACGGTCAAAGTCGCGCCCAAAAATTAGCCCCCTAAGGTCGGGCTGCCAAAACCCCCCAGCGGAAAAATGGCCAAAAAACGGGTGGGCTATAGCCTTGATGGGGGGCGTGGGCGAAGTTCGTCCGCCGGACTCGGAATGACCCGAGACTTTGCGGGCACCCTCCGGGTGCCAAAAATAGGCAACGGTCAAAGCCGCGCCCAAAAATTAGCCCCCTAAGTTCGGGCAGCCAAAACCCCCCAGCGGAAAAATGGCCAAAAAACGGGTGGGCTATAGCCTTGATGGGGGGCGTGGGCGAAGTTCGTCCGCTGGTCTCGGAATGGCCCGAAACTTTGCGGGTGGCCTCCGTGTGCCAAAATATGCCACGGGCACAGCCGCGCCCAAAAATTAGCGCCCTAATGTGGGGCTGCCAAAACCCCCCAGCGGAAAAATTGCCAAAAAGTGGGTGGGCTATAGCCTTGGTGGGGGGCGTGGGCGAAGTTCGTCCGCCGGACTCGGAATGGCCCGAGACTTTGCGGGCGGCCTCCGTTTGCCAAAAACAGGCCACGGTCATGGCAGAGCCCAAAAATTGGTGGCCGAAGGTCGGTGTCCCAAAACCCCCCAGCGGAAAAATGGCCAAAAAACGGGTTGTCAACAGCCTTGGTGGGGGGCGTGGGCGAAGTTTGTCCGCCGGTCTCGGAAAGGCCAGAGTCTTTGCGGGCGGTCTCCGTGTGCCAAAAATAGGCCACGGGCACAGCCGCACCCAAAAATTAGCACCCGAAGGTCGGGGTGCAAAAACCCCCCAGCGGAAAAATAGCCAAAAAACGGGTGGGCAATTTCCTTGGTGGGGGGCGTGGGCGAAGTTCGTCCGCCGGACTCGGAATGGCCCGAGACTTTGCGGGCGGCCTCCGTGTGCCAAAAATAGTCCACGGGAACAGACGAGCCCAAAATATAGCGTCCGAAGGTCGGGGTGCCAAAACACCCCAGCGGAAAAATGGCCAAAAACGGGTGGGCTATAGCCTTGGTGGAGGGCGTGGGCGAAGTTCCTCCGCCGGACTCGGAAAGCCCGAGACTTTGCGTGCAGCCTTCGTGTGCCAAAAATAGGCCACGGACACGGCCGCGCCGAAAAATTAGCGCCAGACCTTTGGGCTACAAAAACCCCCCAGCGGAAAAATGGCCAAAAAGTGGGTGGGCTATAGCCTTGGTGGGGGGGGTGGTCGAAGTTCGTCCGCCAGACTCGGAATGGCCCGAGACATTGTGGGCGGCCTCCGTGTGCCAAAAACAGGCCACGGGCACAGCCGCGCCAAAAAATGAGCGCCCGAAGGTCGGGGTGCCAAAACCCCCCAGCGGAAAAATGGCCAAAAAACGGGTGGGCTATAGCCTTGGTGGGGGGCGTGGGCGAAGTTCGTCCGCCGGACTCGGAATGGCCCGAGACTTTGCGGGCGGCCTCCGGGAGCCAAAACTAGGCCACGGACACAGATTCGCCCAAAAATTTGCGCCCGAAGGTCGGTGTACCAAAACCCCCCAGCGGAAAAATGGCCAAAAAATGAGTGGGCTATAGCCTTGGTGAGGGGCATGGACGAAATTCGTCCGCCGGACTCGGAATGGCCCGAGACTTTGCAGGCGGCCTCCGTGTGCCAAAAATAGGCCACTGGAACAGATGCGCCCAAAAATTAGCACCCGAAGGTTGGGCTGCCAAAACCCCCCAGCGGTAAAATGGACAAAAAGCGGGTGGGCTATAGCCTTGGTGGGGGGCGTGGGCGAAGTTCGTCCGCCGGACTCGGAATGGCCCGAGACTTTGCGGGCGGCCTCCGTGTGCCCAAAATAGGCCACGGGCACAGCCGCGCCCAAAAATTAGCGCCCGAAGGTTGGGCTGCCCAAACCCTCCAGCGGATAAATGGCCAAAAAACGGGTGAGCTGTAGCCTTGGCGAGGGGCGTGGACGAAATTCGTCCCCCAGACTGGGAATGGCCCAAGACTCTGCGGGCGGCCTCTGTGTGCCAAAAATAGGCCACGGGCACAGGCCCGCCCAAAAATAGTGCCAGAAGGTCGGAGTGCCAAAACCCCCCAGCGGAAAAATGGCCAAAAAACGGGTGGGCTATAGCCTTGGTGGGGGGCGTGGGCGAAGTTCGTCCGCCGGACTCTGAATGTCTCGAGGCTTTGCAGGCGGCCTCCGTGTGTCAAAACTAGGCCACGGGAACATCCGCGCCCAAAAATTAGCACCCGAAGGTCGGGGTGCCAAAACCCCCCAGCGGAAAAAGGGCTAAAATATGGGTAGGCAATAGCCTTGGTGGGGGGCGTGGTCGAAGTTCGTCCGCCGGACCCGGAATGGCCCGAGAGTTTGCGGGCGCCCTCCATGTGCCAAAAATAGGCCACGGGCACAGCCCCGCCCAAAAATTAGTGCCCGAAGGTCGGGGTACCAAAACCGCCCAGCGGAAAAATGGCCAAAAAATGGGTGGGCTATAGCCTTGGTGGGGGGCGTGGGCGTAGTTCGTCCGCCGGACTCGCAATGGCCCGAGACTTTGCGGGCGGCCTCAGTGTGCCCAAAATAGGCCTCGGGCACAGCCGCGCCCAAAAATTAGCGCCCGAAGGTTGGGCTGCCAAAACCCTCCAGCGGATAAATGGCCAAAAAACGGGTGGGCTGTTGCCTTGGTGGGGAGCGGTGGCGAAGTTCATCCGCCGGACTCGGAATGGCCCGAGACTTTGTGGGTGGCTTCCGTGTGCCAAAAATAAGCCACGGGCACAGCCGCGCACAAAAATTAGTGCCCGAAGGTCGGGCTGCCAAAACCCCCCAGCGAAAAAATGGCCAAAAAACAGGTGGGCTATAGCCTTGGTGGGGGGCGTGGGCGAAGTTCGTCCGCCGGACTCGGAATGTCTCGAGGCTTTGCGGGCGGCCTCCGTGTGTCAAGACTAGGCCATGGGAACAGCCGCGCCCAAAAATTAGCACCCAAAGGTCGGGGTGCCAAAACCCCCCAGCCGAAAAATGGCCAAAAAACGGGTGGGCTATAGCCTTGGTGGGGGGCGTGGGCGAAGTACGTCCGCCGGACTCGGAATGGCCCGAGACTTTGAGGGCGGCCTGCGTGTCCCAAAAATAGGTCACGGGCAGAGCCGCGCCCAAAAATTAGCGCCCGAAGGTCGGGGTACCAAAACCCCCCAGCGGAAAAAGGGCCAAAATATGGGTGGGCAATAGCCTTGGTGGGGGGCGTGGTCGAAGTTCGTCCGCCGGACCCGGAATGGCCCGAGACTTTGCGGGCGCCCTCCATGTGCCAAAAATAGGCCACGGGCACAGCCGCGCCCAAAAATTAGTGCCCGAAGGTCGGGGTACCAAAACCGCCCAGCGGAAAAATGGCCAAAAAATGGGTGGGCTATAGCCTTGGTGGGGGGCGTGGGCGTAGTTCGTCCGCCGGACTCGGAATGGCCCGAGACTTTGAGGGCGGCCTCCGTGTCCCAAAAATAGGTCACGGGCAGAGCCGCGCCCAAAAATTAGCGCCCGAAGGTCGGGGTGCCAAAACCCCCCAGCGGAAAAAGGGCCAAAATATGGGTGGGCAATAGCCTTGGTGGGGGGCGTGGGCGAAGTTCGTCCGCCGGACTCAGAATGTCTCGAGGCTTTGCGGGCGGCCTCCGTGTGTCAAAACTAGGCCATGGGAACAGCCGCGCCCAAAAATTAGCACCCAAAGGTCGGGGTGCCAAAACCCCCCAGCCGAAAAATGGCCAAAAAACGGGTGGGCTATAGCCTTGGTGGGGGGCGTGGGCGAAGTTCGTCCGCCGGACTCGGAATGGCCCGAGACTTTGAGGGCGGCCTCCGTGTCCCAAAAATAGGTCACGGGCACAGCCGCGCCCAAAAATTAGCGCCCGAAGGTCGGGCTGCAAAAACCCCCAGCGGAAAAATGGCCTAAAAACGGGTGGGCTATAGCCTTGGTGGGGGGCGTGGTCGAAGTTCGTCCGCCGGACCCGGAATGGCCCGAGACTATGCGGGCGGCCTCCGTGTTGTAAAAATAGGCCACGGTCAATGCCGCGACAAAAATTAGCACCCGAAGTTCAGGGTGCCAAAACCCCCCAGCGGAAAAATGGCCAAAAAATGGGTGGGCTATAGCCTTGGTGGGGGACGTTGGCGACGTTCGTCCGCCGGACTCGGAATGGCCCTAGACTTTGCGGGCGCCCTCCGTGTGCCAAAAATAGGCCACCGGCACAGCCGCGCCCAAAAATTAGCGCCCGAAGATCAGGCAGCAAAAATCCCCCAGCGGAAAATGGCCTTAAAACGGGTTGGCTATAGACTTGGTGGGGGGCGTGGTCGAAGTTCGTCTTCCGGACCCGGAATGGCCCGAGACTTTACGCGCGGCCTCCGTGTGCCAAAACTAGGCCACGGGCACAGCCGCGTCAAAAATTAGCGCCCGAAAGTCGGGGTGCCAAAACCCCCCAGCGGAAAAATGCCCAAAAAACAGGTGGGCTATAGCCTTGGTTGGGGGCGTTGGCGAAGTTTTTCCGCCAGACCCGGAATGGCACGAGACTTTGCCCGCGGCCTCTGTGTGGCCAAAAAAGGCCACGGGCACAGCCGCGCCCAAAAATTAGTACTCGAAGGTCGGGCTGCAAAAACCCCCCAGCGGAAAAATGGCAAAAAAACGGGTGGGCTATAGCCTTGGTGGGGGGCGTGGGCGAAGTACGTCCGCCGGACTCGGAATGGCCCGAGACTTTGAGGGCGGCCTCCGTGTGCCAAAAATAGGCCACGGGCACAGCCGCACCCAAAAATTAGCGCCCGAAGGTCGGGCTGCCAAAACCCCCCAGCGAAAAAATGGCCAAAAAACGGTGGGCTATAGCCTTGGTGGGGGGCGTGGGCGAAGTTCCTCCGCTGGACTCGGCATGGCCCGAGACTTTGCGGGTGGCCTCTGTGTGCCAAAAATAGGCCACGGGCACAGTGGCACCCAAAAATTAGCGCCCGCAGGTCGGGCTGCCAAAACCCCCCCAGCGGAAAAATGGCCAAAAAACGGGTGGGCTATAGCCTTGATGGGGGGCGTGGGCGAAGATCGTCCGACGGACTCGGAATGGCCCGAGACTTTGAGGGCGGCCTCCGTGTCCCAAAAATAGGTCACGGGCAGAGCCGCGCACAAAAATTATTGCCCGAAGGTCGGGGTGCCAAAACCCCCCAGTGGAAAAAGGGCCAAAATATGGGTGGCCAATAGCCTTGGTGGGGGGCGTGGTCGAAGTTCGTCCGCCGGACCCGGAATGGCCCGAGACTTTGCGGGCGGCCTCCGTGTGCCAAAAATAGGCCACGGGCACAGCCGCACCCAAAAATTAGCGCCCGAAGGTCGGGCTGCCAAAACCCCCCAGCGGAAAAATGGCCAAAAAACAGGTGGGCTATAGCCTTGGTGGGGGGCGTGGGCAAAGTTCGTCCGCCGGACTCGGAATGTCTCGAGGCTTTGCGGGCGGCCTCCGTGTGTCAAAACTAGGCCATGGGAACAGCCGCGCCTAAAAATTAGCACCCAAAGGTCGGGGTGCCAAAACACCCCAGCCGAAAAATGGCCAAAAAACGGGTGGGCTATAGCCTTGGTGGGGGGCGTGGGCGAAGTTCTTCCGCCGGACTCAGAATGTCTCGAGGCTTTGCGGGCGGCCTCCGTGTGTCAAAACTAGGCCATGGGAACAGCCGCACCCAAAAATTAGCACCCAAAGGTCGGGGTGCCAAAACCCCCCAGCCGAAAAATGGCCAAAAAACGGGTGGGCTATAGCCTTGGTGGGGGGCGTGGGCGAAGTTCGTCCGCCGGACTCGGAATGGCCCGAGACTTTGAGGGCGGCCTCCGTGTCCCAAAAATAGGTCACGGGCACAGCCGCGCCCAAAAATTAGCGCCCGAAGGTCGGGCTGCAAAAACCCCCAGCGGAAAAATGGCCTAAAAACGGGTGGGCTTTAGCCTTGGTGGGGGGCGTGGTCGAAGTTCGTCCGCCGGACCCGGAATGGCCCGAGACTATGCGGGCGGCCTCCGTGTTGTAAAAATAGGCCACGATCAATGCCGCGACAAAAATTAGCACCCGAAGTTCAGGGTGCCAAAACCCCCCAGCGGAAAAATGGCCAAAAAATGGGTGGGCTATAGCCTTGGTGGGGGGCGTGGGCAAAGTTCGTCCGCCGGACTCGGAATGTCTCGAGGCTTTGCGGGCGGCCTCCGTGTGTCAAAACTAGGCCATGGGAACAGCCGCGCCTAAAAATTAGCACCCAAAGGTCGGGGTGCCAAAACACCCCAGGCGAAAAATGGCCAAAAAACGGGTGGGCTATAGCCTTGGTGGGGGGCGTGGGCGAAGTTCTTCCGCCGGACTCAGAATGTCTCGAGGCTTTGCGGGCGGCCTCCGTGTGTCAAAACTAGGCCATGGGAACAGCCGCACCCAAAAATTAGCACCCAAAGGTCGGGGTGCCAAAACCCCCCAGCCGAAAAATGGCCAAAAAACGGGTGGGCTATAGCCTTGGTGGGGGGCGTGGGCGAAGTTCGTCCGCCGGACTCGGAATGGCCCGAGACTTTGAGGGCGGCCTCCGTGTCCCAAAAATAGGTCACGGGCACAGCCGCGCCCAAAAATTAGCGCCCGAAGGTCGGGCTGCAAAAACCCCCAGCGGAAAAATGGCCTAAAAACGGGTGGGCTATAGCCTTGGTGGGGGGCGTGGTCGAAGTTCGTCCGCCGGACCCGGAATGGCCCGAGAATATGCGGGCGGCCTCCGTGTTGTAAAAATAGGCCACGATCAATGCCGCGACAAAAATTAGCACCCGAAGTTCAGGGTGCCAAAACCCCCCAGCGGAAAAATGGCCAAAAAATGGGTGGGCTATAGCCTTGGTGGGGGACGTTGGCGAAGTTCGTCCGCCGGACTCGGAATGGCCCTAGACTTTGCGGGCGCACTCCGTGTACCAAAAATAGGCCACCGGCACAGCCGCGCCCAAAAATTAGCGCCCGAAGGTCGGGCAGCAAAAATCCCCCAGCGGAAAAATGGCCTTAAAACGGGTTGGCTATAGACTTGGTGGGGGGCGTGGTCGAAGTTTGTCTTCCGGACCCGGAATGGCCCGAGACTTTACGCGCGGCCTCCGTGTGCCAAAACTAGGCCACGGGCACAGCCGCGTCAAAAATTAGCGCCCGAAAGTCGGGGTGCCAAAACCCCCCAGCGGAAAAATGCCCAAATAACAGGTGGGCTATAGCCTTGGTTGGGGGCGTTGGCGAAGTTTGTCCGCCGGACCCGGAATGGCACGAGACTTTGCCCGCGGCCTCTGTGTGCCCAAAAAAGGCCACGGGCACAGCCGCGCCCAAAAATAAGCACCCGAAGGTCGGGCTGCAAAAACCCCCCAGCGGAAAAATGGCAAAAAAACGGGTGGGCTATAGCCTTGGTGGGGGGCGTGGGCGAAGTTCGTCCGCCGGACTCGGGATGGCCCGAGACTTTGCGGGCGGCCTCCGTGTGCCAAAAATAGGCCACGGGCACAGCCGCACCCAAAAATTAGCGCCCGAAGGTCGGGGTGCCAAAACCCCCCAGCGGAAAAATGGCCAAAAAACGGTGGGCTATAGCCTTGGTGGGGGGCGTGGGCGAAGTTCCTCCGCTGGACTCGGCATGGCCCGAGACTTTGCGGGTGGCCTCTGTGTGCCAAAAATAGGCCACGGGCACAGTGGCACCCAAAAATTAGCGCCCGCAGGTCGGGCTGCCAAAACCCCCCCAGCGGAAAAATGGCCAAAAAACGGGTGGGCTATAGCCTTGATGGGGGGCGTGGGCGAAGATCGTCCGACGGACTCGGAATGGCCCGAGACTTTGAGGGCGGCCTCCGTGTCCCAAAAATAGGTCACGGGCAGAGCCGCGCACAAAAATTATTGCCCGAAGGTCGGGGTGCCAAAACCCCCCAGTGGAAAAAGGGCCAAAATATGGGTGGCCAATAGCCTTGGTGGGGGGCGTGGTCGAAGTTCGTCCGCCGGACCCGGAATGGCCCGAGACTTTGCGGGCGCCCTCCATGTGCCAAAAATAGGCCACGGGCACAGCCGCGCCCAAAAATTAGTGCCCGAAGGTCGGGGTACCAAAACCGCCCAGCGGAAAAATGGCCAAAAAATGGGTGGGCTATAGCCTTGGTGGGGGGCGTGGGCGTAGTTCGTCCGACGGACTCGGAATGGCCCGAGACTTTGAGGGCGGCCTCCGTGTCCCAAAAATAGGTCACGGTCAGAGCCGCGCACAAAAATTAGCGCCCGAAGGTCGGGGTGCCAAAACCCCCCAGTGGAAAAAGGGCCAAAAAATGGGTGGGCTATAGCCTTGGTGGGGGGCGTGGGCGTATTTCGTCCGCCGGACTCGCAATGGCCCGAGACTTTGCGGGCGGCCTCAGTGTGCCAAAAATAGGCCACGGGCACAGCCGCGCCCAAAAATTAGCCCGCTAAGGTCAGGCTGCCAAAACCCCCCAGCGGAAAAATGGCCAAAAAACGGGTGGGCTGTAGCCTTGATGGGGGGCATGGGCGAAGTTCGTCCGCCGGACTCGGAATGGCCCGAGACTTTGTGGGCGCCCTCCGGGTGCCAAAAATAGGCAACGGACAAAGCCGCGCCCAAAAATTAGCCCGCTAAGGTCGGGCTGCCAAAACCCCCCAGCGAAAAAATGGCCAAAAAACAGGTGGGCTATAGCCTTGGTGGGGGGCGTGGGCGAAGTTCGTCCGCCGGACTCGGAATGTCTCGAGGCTTTGCGGGCGGCCTCCGTGTGTCAAAACTAGGCCATGGGAACAGCCGCACCCAAAAATTAGCACCCAAAGGTCGGGGTGCCAAAACCCCCCAGCCGAAAAATGGCCAAAAAACGGGTGGGCTATAGCCTTGGTGGGGGGCGTGGGCGAAGTTCGTCCGCCGGACTCGGAATGGCCCGAGACTTTGAGGGCGGCCTCCGTGTCCCAAAAATAGGTCACGGGCACAGCCGCGCCCAAAAATTAGCGCCCGAAGGTCGGGGTGCCAAAACCCCCCAGCGGAAAAAGGGCCAAAATATGGGTGGGCAATAGCCTTGGTGGGGGGCGTGGTCGAAGTTCGTCCGCCGGACCCGGAATGGCCCGAGACTTTGCGGGCGGCCTCCGTGTGCCAAAAATAGGCCACGGGCACAGCCGCACCCAAAAATTAGCGCCCGAAGGTCGGGCTGCCAAAACCCCCCAGCGGAAAAATGGCCAAAAAACAGGTGGGCTATAGCCTTGGTGGGGGACGTTGGCGAAGTTCGTCCGCCGGACTCGGAATGGCCCTAGACTTTGCGAGCGCCCTCCGTGTGCCAAAAATAGGCCACTGGCGCAGCCGCGCCCAAAAATTAGCGCCCGAAGGTCGGGCAGCAAAAATCCCCCAGCGGAAAAATGGCCTTAAAACGGGTTGGCTATAGACTTGGTGGGGGGCGTGGTCGAAGTTTGTCTTCCGGACCCGGAATGGCCCGAGACTTTACGCGCGGCCTCCGTGTGCCAAAACTAGGCCACGGGCACAGCCGCGTCAAAAATTAGCGCCCGAAAGTCGGGGTGCCAAAACCCCCCAGCGGAAAAATGCCCAAATAACAGGTGGGCTATAGCCTTGGTTGGGGGCGTTGGCGAAGTTTGTCCGCCGGACCCGGAATGGCACGAGACTTTGCCCGCGGCCTCTGTGTTCCCAAAAAAGGCCACGGACACAGCCGCGCCCAAAAATTAGCACCCGAAGGTCGGGCTGCAAAAACTCCCCAGCGGAAAAATGGCAAAAAAACGGGTGGGCTATAGCCTTGGTGGGGGGCGTGGGCGAAGTTCGTCCGCCGGACTCGGGATGGCCCGAGACTTTGCGGGCGGCCTCCGTGTGCCAAAAATAGGCCACGGGCACAGCCGCACCCAAAAATTAGCGCCCGAAGGTCGGGGTGCCAAAACCCCCCAGCGGAAAAATGGCCAAAAAACGGTGGCTATAGCCTTGGTGGGGGGCGTGGGCGAAGTTCCTCCGCTGGACTCGGCATGGCCCGAGACTTTGCGGGTGGCCTTTGTGTGCCAAAAATAGGCCACGGGCACAGTGGCACCCAAAAATTAGCGCCCGCAGGTCGGGCTGCCAAAACCCCCCAGCGGAAAAATGGCCTTAAAACGGGTTGGCTATAGACTTGGTGGGGGGCGTGGTCGAAGTTTGTCTTCCGGACCCGGAATGGCCCGAGACTTTACGCGCGGCCTCCGTGTGCCAAAACTAGGCCACGGGCACAGCCGCGTCAAAAATTAGCGCCCGAAAGTCGGGGTGCCAAAACCCCCCAGCGGAAAAATGCCCAAATAACAGGTGGGCTATAGCCTTGGTTGGGGGCGTTGGCGAAGTTTGTCCGCCGGACCCGGAATGGCACGAGACTTTGCCCGCGGCCTCTGTGTTCCCAAAAAAGGCCACGAACACAGCCGCGCCCAAAAATTAGCACCCGAAGGTCGGGCTGCAAAAACTCCCCAGCGGAAAAATGGCAAAAAAACGGGTGGGCTATAGCCTTGGTGGGGGGCGTGGGCGAAGTTCGTCCGCCGGACTCGGGATGGCCCGAGACTTTGCGGGCGGCCTCCGTGTGCCAAAAATAGCCACAGGCCAGCCCCGAAGGTCGGGCTGCCAAAACCCCCCAGCGGAAAAATGGCCAAAAACCGGGTGGGCTATAGCCTTGATGGGGGGCGTGGTCAAAGATCGTCCGACGGACTCGGAATGGCCCGAGACTTTGTAAGCGCCCTCCGGGTGCCAAAAATAGGCAACGGGATAAGCCGCGCCCAAAAATTAGCCCCCGAAGGTCGGGCTGCCAAAACCCCCCTGCGGAAAAATGGCCAAAAAACGGGTGGGCTATAGCCTTGTTGGGGGGCGTGGGCGAAGTTCGCCCACCGGACTCGGAATGGCCGGAGACTT
Source organism: Citrus mangshanensis (assembly GCA_030449895.1). Classification (NCBI taxonomy): domain Eukaryota; kingdom Viridiplantae; phylum Streptophyta; class Magnoliopsida; order Sapindales; family Rutaceae; genus Citrus; species Citrus mangshanensis. The sequence goes on along the minus strand of JASUUJ010000066.1, from coordinate 73,105 downwards.
TGCGGGCGGCCTCCGTGTGCCAAAAATAGGCCACGGGTACAGCCGCACCCAATATTCAGCGCCCGAAAGTCGGGCTGCCAAAACACCCTAGCGGAAAAATGGCCAAAAAACGGGTGGGCTATAGCCTTGTTGGGGGGCGTGGGCGAAGTTCGCCCACCGGACTCGGAATGGCCGGAGACTTTGCGGGCGGCCTCCGTGTGCCAAAAATAGGCCACGGGCACAGCCGCGCCCAAAAATTAGCCCCGAAGGTCGGGCTGCCAAAACCCCCCAGCGGAAAAATGGCCAAAAACCGGGTGGGCTATAGCCTTGATGGGGGGCGTGGTCAAAGATCGTCCGACGGACTCGGAATGGCCCGAGACTTTGTAAGCGCCCTCCGGGTGCCAAAAATAGGCAACGGGATAAGCCGCGCCCAAAAATTAGCCCCCGAAGGTCGGGCTGCCAAAACCCCCCTGCGGAAAAATGGCCAAAAAACGGGTGGGCTATAGCCTTGTTGGGGGGCGTCGGCGAACTTCGCCCACCTGACTCGGAATGGCCGGAGACTTTGCGGGCGGCCTCCGTGTGCCAAAAATAGGCCACGGGCAAAACCGCGGTAAAAAATTTGCCCCCGAAGGTCGGGCTGCCAAAACCCCCCTGCGGAAAAATGGCCAAAAAACGGGTGGGCTATAGCCTTGTTGGGGGGCGTGCGCGAAGTTCGTCCACCGGACTCGGAATGGCCGGAGACTTTGCGGGCGGCCTCCGTGTGCCAAAAATAGGCCACGGGTACAGCCGCACCCAATATTCAGCGCCCGAAAGTCGGGCTGCCAAAACACCATAGCGGAAAAATGGCCAAAAAACGGGTGGGCTATAGCCTTGGTGGGGGGCGTGGGCGAAGTTCGTCCGCCGGACTCGGAATGGCCCGAGACTTTGCGGGGCGCCTCCGTGCGCCATAAATAGGCCACGGGCACAGCCGCGCCCCAAAATCAGCCCCCGAAGGTCGGGGTGCCAAGACCCCCCAGCGGAAAAATGGCCAAAAAACGTGTGGGCTATAGCCTTGGTGGGGGGCGTGGGCGAAGTTCGTCAGCCGGACTCGGAATGGCCCGAGACTTTGCGGGCGGCCTCCGTGTGCCAAAAATAGTCCACGGGCACAGCCGTGCCCCAAAATCAGCCCCCGAATGTCGGGGTGCCAAGACCCCCCAGCGGAAAAATGGCCAAAAAACGGGTGGGCTATAGCCTTGGTGGGGGGCGTGGGCGAAGTTCGTCCGCCGGACTCGGAATGGCCCCAGACTTGGCAGGCGGCCTCCGTGTGCCAAAAATAGGCCACGGGCACAGCCGTGCCCCAAAATCAGCCCCCGAAGGTCGTGGTGCCAAGACCCCCCAGCGGAAAAATGGCCAAAAATGGTTCAAAATAGTTTGGGCTATAAAGACTCGGAATGGCCCCGAAGTGCCAAAATAATCAGCCCCGAATGTCGGGTGCCAAGACCCCAGCGGAAAAATGGCCAAAAAATAGGACTTAAAATAAAATCAGCCCCGAAGGTCGGGTGCCAAGACCCCAGCGGAAAAATGGCCAAAAATGGTGGGCTATAGCCTTGAGACTTGGCCCCACAATAGGCCACGGCACACAAAATGTCGGGGTGCCAAGACCCCCAGCGGAAAAATGGCCAAAAAATAGGACTCGGCGCCCAAAAATGTCTCAGCAAAAATGGCCAAAAAGGTGGGCTATAGCCTTGGTAAGGACTCGGAATGGCCCCAGGCGGCCTCCGTGTGCCAAAAATATCAGCCCCGAAGGTCGGGGTGCCAAGACCCCAGCGGAAAAATGGCCAAAAACGGGTGGGCTATAGCCTGGTGGTGGGGGGCGTCAGCCGGACTCGGAATGGCCCCAGACTTGGCGGGCGGCCTCCGTGTGCCAAAAATAGGCCACGGCACAGCCGCGCCCAAAATCAGCCCCGAAGGTCGGGTGCCAAGACCCCCAGCGGAAAAATGGCCAAAAAACGGGTGGGCTATGGCCTTGGTGGGGGGCGTGGGCGAATTAAGACCTCCGGACTCGGAATGGCCCCAGACTTGTCGGGCGGCCTCCGTGTGCCAAAAATAGGCCACGGGCACGGCCGCGCCCAAAAATCAGCCCCGAAGGTCGGGTGCCAAGACCCCCAGCGGAAAAATGGCCAAAAACGGGTGGGCTATAGCCTTGGTGGGCGTGGCGAGACTCGGAATGGCCTCCGTGTGCCAAAAATAGGCCAGGCACAGCCCAAAAATCAGCCCCGAAGGTCGGGTGCCAAGACCCCAGCGGAAAAATGGCCAAAAGCGGGTGGGCTATCTCGGAATGGCCCCGCCTCCGTGGTAAAAATAGGCCGGGCACAGCGCGCCCAAAAATCAGCCCCGAAGGTCGGGGTGCCAAGACCCCAGCGGAAAAATGGCCAAAAACGGGTGGGCTATAGCCTTGGTGGGGGCGTGGCGAAGTTCGCGGACTCGGAATGGCCCCAGACTTTGGCGGGCGGCCTCCGTGTGCCAAAAATGAGGCCATGGCACAGCCGCCCAAAAATCAGCCCCGAAGGTCGGGTGCCAAGACCCCCAGCGGAAAAATGGCCAAAAACGGGTGGGCTATAGCCTGGTGGGGGCGTGGCGAGTCCGCCGGACTCGGAATGGCCCCAGACTTTGCTGGCGGCCTCCGTGTGCCAAAAATAGGCCACGGGCACAGCCGCGCCCAAAAATCAGCCCCCGAAGGTCGGGGTGCCAAGACCCCCCAGCGGAAAAATGGCCAAAAAACGGGTGGGCTATAGCCTTGGTGGGGGGCGTGGGCGAAGTTCGTCCGCCGGACTCGGAATGGCCCCAGACTTTGCGGGCGGCCTCCGTGTGCCAAAAATAGGCCACGGGCACAAGCTTGCCCAAAAATCAGCCCCCGAAGGTCGGGGTGCCAAGACCCCCCGGCGGAAAAATGGCCAAAAAACGGGTGGGCTATAGCCTTGGTGGGGGGCGTGGGCGAAGTTCGTCCGCCGGACTCGGAATGGCCCCAGACTTTGTGGGCGGCCTCCGTGTGCCAAAAATAGGCCACGGGCATAGCCGCGCCCAAAAATCAGCCCCCGAAGGTCGGGGTGCCAAGACCCCCCAGCGGAAAAAAGGCCAAAAAACGGGTGGGCTATAGCCTTGGTAGGACTCGGAATGGCCTCCGTGTAATAGGCCACGGGCACAGCCGCGCAAAATCAGCCCCGAAGGTCGGGTGCCAAGACCCCCAGCGGAAAAATGGCCAAATGGTGGGCGGACTCGGAATGGCCCCAGACTTTGCGGGCGGCCTCCGTGTGCCAAAAATAGGCCACGGCACAGCGCGCCCAAAAATCAGCCCCGAAGGTCGGGTGCCAAGACCCCCAGCGGAAAAATGGCCAAAAACGGGTGGGCTATAGCCTTGGTGGGGGGGCGAGTTCGTCCGCGGACTCGGAATGGCCCCAGACTTGGCGGCCTCCGTGTGCAAAAATAGGCCACGGCACAGCCGTAAAATCAGCCCCGAAGGTCGGGTGCCAAGACCCCAGCGGAAAAATGGCCAAAAAACGGGTGGGCTATAGCCTTGGTGGGGGGCGTGGGCGAAGTTCGTCCGCCGGACTCGGAATGGCCCCAGACTTTGCGGGCGGCCTCCGTGTGCCAAAAATAGGCCACGGGCACAGCCGCGCCCAAAAATCAGCCCCCGAAGGTCGGGGTGCCAAGACCCCCCAGCGGAAAAATGGCCAAAAAACGGGTGGGCTATAGCCTTGGTGGGGGGCGTTGGCGAAGTTCGTCTGACAGACTCGGAATGGCCCCAGACTTTGCGGGCGGCCTCCGTGTGCCAAAAATAGGCCACGGGCACAGCCGTGCCCCAAAATCAGCCCTCGAAGGTCGGGGTGCCAAGACCCCCCAGCGGAAAATGGCCAAAAAACGGGTGGGCTATAGCCTTGGTGGGGGGCGTGGGCAAAGTTCGTCCGCCGGACTCGGAATGGCCCCAGACTTTGCGGGCGGCCTCCGTGTGCCAAAAATAGGTCAAGCGCACAGCCGCGCCCAAAATCAGCGCCCGAAGGTCGGGGTGCCAAGTCCCCCCAGCGGAAAAATGGCCAAAAAACGGGTGGGCTATAGCCTTGGTGGGGGGCGTGGGCGAAGTTCGTCCGCCGGACTCGGAATGGCCCCAGACTTTGCGGGCGGCCTCCGTGTGCCAAAAATAGGCCACGGGCACAGCCGCGCCCAAAAATCAGCCCCCGAAGGTCGGGGTGCCAAGACCCCCCAGCGAAAAAATGGCCAAAAAACGGGTGGGCTATAGCCTTGGTGGGGGGCGTTGGAGAAGTTCGTCCGCCGGACTCGGAATGGCCCCAGACTTGAAGGTCGGCCTCCGTGTCCCAAAAATAGGCCACGGGCACAGCCGTTCCCCAAAATCAGCCCCCGAAGGTCGGGGTGCCAAGACCCCCCAGCGGAAAAATGGCCAAAAAACGGGTGGGCTATAGCCTTGGTGGGGGGCGTGGGCGAAGTTCGTCCGCCGGACTCGGAATGGCCCCAGACTTTGCGCGCGGCCTCCGTGTGCCAAAAATAGGCCACGGACACAGCCGCGCCCAAATATCAACCCCCGAAGGTCGGGGTGCCAAGACCCCCCAGCGGAAAAATGGCCAAAAAACGGGTGGGCTATAGCCTTGGTGGGGGGCGTGGGCGAAGTTCGTCCGCCGGACTCGGAATGGCCCCAGACTTTGCGGGCGGCCTCCGTGTGCCAAAAATAGGCCACGGGCACAGCCGCCCGCAAAATCAGCCCCCGAAGGTCGGGGTGCCAAGACCCCCCAGCGGAAAAATGGCCACAAATCGGGTGGGCTATAGCCTTCGTGGCGTGACGGACTCGGAATGGCCCCAGAGGGCGGCCTCCGTGTGCCAAATCAGCCCCGAAGGTCGGGTGCCAAGACCCCCAGCGGAAAAATGGCCAAAAAACGGGTTGGCTATACGGAATGGCCCCAGAGCGGCCTCCGTGTGCCAGGCCACGGGCACAGCCGCGCCCAAAAATCAGCCCCTGAAGGTCGGGGTGCCAAGACCCCCCAGCGGAAAAATGGCCAAAAAACGGGTGGGCTATAGCCTTGGTGGGGGGCGTGGGCGAAGTTCGTCCGCCGGACTCGGAATGGCCCCAGACTTTGCGGGCGGCCTCCGTGTGCCAAAAATAGGCCACGGGCACAGCCGCGCCCAAAAATCAGCCCCCGAAGGTCGGGGTGCCAAGACCCCCCAGCGGAAAAATGGCCAAAAAACGGGTGGGCTATAGCCTTGGTGGGGGGCGTGGGCGAAGTTCGTCCGCCGGACTCGGAATGGCCCCAGACTTGAAGGTCGGCCTCCGTGTGCCAAAAATAGGCCACGGGCACAGCCGCGCCCCAAAATCAGCCCCCGAAGGTCGGGGTGCCAAGACCCCCCAGCGGAAAAATGGCCAAAAAACGGGTGGGCTATAGCCTTGGTGGGGGGCGTGGGCGAAGTTCGTCCGCCGGACTCGGAATGGCCCCAGAGGCGGCCTCCGTGTGCCAAAATAGGCCACAGGCACAGCCGCGCCCAAAATCAGCCCCGAAGGTCGGGTGCCAAGACTCCCCTGCGGAAAAATGGCCAAAAAACGGGTGGGCTATAGCCTTGGTGGGGGGCGTGGGTGAAGTTCGTCCGCCGGACTCGGAATGGCCCCAGACAGGCGGCCTCCGTGTAATAGGCCACGGGCACAGCCGCGCCCAAAATCAGCCCCGAAGGTCGGGTGCCAAGACCCCCAGCGGAAAAATGGCCAAAAAACGGGTGGGCTATAGCCTTGGTGGGGGGCGTGGGCGAAGTTCGTCCGCCGGACTCGGAATGGCCCCAGACTTTGCGGGCGGCCTCCGTGTGCCAAAAATAGGCCACGGGCACAGCCGCGCCCCAAAATCAGCCCCCGAAGGTCGGGGTGCCAAGACCCCCCAGCGGAAAAATGGCCAAAAAACGGGTGGGCTATAGCCTTGGTGGGGGGCGTGGGCGAAGTTCGTCCGCCGGACTCGGAATGGCCCCAGACTTGGCGGGCGGCCTCCGTGTGCCAAAAATAGGCCACGGGCACAGCCGCGCCCCAAAATCAGCCCCCGAAGGTCGGGGTGCCAAGACCCCCCAGCGGAAAAATGGCCAAAAAACGGGTGGGCTATAGCCTTGGTGGGGGGCGTGGGCGAAGTTCGTCCGCCGGACTCGGAATGGCCGTAGACTTGGCGGGCGGCCTCCGTGTGCCAAAAATAGGCCACGGGTACAGCCGCGCCCCAAAATCAGCCCCCGAAGGTCGGGGTGCCAAGACCCCCCAGCGGAAAAATGGCCAAAAAACGGGTGGGCTATAGCCTTGGTGGGGGGCGTGGCCGTCGCTCGAGTGCCGGACTCGGAATGGCCCCAGACTTGCGGGCGGCCTCCGTGTGCCAAAAATAGCCCACGGGCACAGCCGCGCCCAAAATCCAGCCCCCGAAGGTCGGGTGCCAAGACCCCCCAGCGGAAAAATGGCCAAAAAACGGGTGGGCTATAGCCTTGGTGGGGGCGTGGCGAGTTCGTCCGCCGGACTCGGAATGGGAGCGGGGCGGGCTCCGTGTGCCAAAAAACGGCCACGGGCACAGCCGCGCCCCAAAATCAGCCCCCGAAGGTCGGGGTGCCAAGACCCCCCAGCGGAAAAATGGCCAAAAAACGGGTGGGCTATAGCCTTGGTGGGGGGCGTGGGCGAAGTTCGTCCGCCGGACTCGGAATGGCCCCAGACTTTGCGGGCGGCCTCCGTGTGCCAAAAATAGGCCACGGGCACAGCCGCGCCCCAAAATCAGCCCCCGAGGGTCGGGGTGCCAAGATCCCAGCGGAAAAATGGCCAAAAAGGTGGGCTATAGCCTTGGTGGGGCGTGGCGGTTCGTCCGCCGGACTCGGAATGGCCCCAGACTTGGCGGCCTCCGTGGTGCCAAAAATAGGCCACGGGCACAGCCGCCCCAAAATCAGCCCCGAAGGTGGGTGCCAAGACCCCCAGCGGAAAAATGGCCAAAAACGGGTGGGCTATAGCCTTGGGGCGTGGCCGGGCCTCCGTGTGCCAAATAGGCCACGGGCACAGCCGCGCCCCAAAATCAGCCCCGAAGGTGGGGTGCCAAGACCCCAGCGGAAAATGGCCAAAAACGGGTGGGCTATAGCCTTGGAGACTCGGAATGGCCCCAGACTTGGCGGGCGGCCTCCGTGTGCCAAAATAGGCCACGGGCACAGCCGCGCCCAAAATCAGCCCCCGAAGGTCGGGGTGCCAAGACCCCCCAGCGGAAAAATGGCCAAAAAACGGGTGGGCTATAGCCTTGGTGGGGCGTGGCGAAGTTACCGGACTGCCAAAAATAGGCCACGGGCACAGCCGCGCCCCAAAATCAGCCCCCGAAGGTCGGGGTGCCAAGACCCCCTGCGGAAAAATGGCCAAAAAACGGGTGGGCTATAGCCTTGGTGGGGGGCGTGGGCGAAGTTCGTCCGCCGGACTCGAAATGGCCCGAGACTTTGCGCGCGGCCTCCGTGTGCCAAAAATTGGCCACGGGCACAGCCGCGACCCAAAATCAGCCCCCGAAGGTCGGGGTGCCAAGACCCCGCAGCGGAAAAATGGCCAAAAAACGGGTGGGCTATAGCCTTGGTGGGGGGCGTGGGCGAAGTTCGTCCGCCGGACTCGGAATGGCCCCAGACTTGGCGGGCGGCCTCCGTGTGCCAAAAATAGGCCACGGGCACAGCCGCGCCCAAAAATCAGCCCCCGAAGGTCGGGGTGCCAAGACCCCCCAGCGGAAAAATGGCCAAAAAACGGGTGGGCTATAGCCTTGGTGGGGCATGGGCGAATTCGTCCGCCGGACTCGGAATGGCCCCAGACTTGGCGGGCGGCCTCCGTGTGCCAAAAATAGGCCACGGGCACAGCCGCGCCCCAAAATCAGCCCCCGAAGGTCGGGGTGCCAAGACCCCCCAGCGGAAAAATGGCCAAAAAACGGGTGGGCTATAGCCTTGGTGGGGGGCGTGGACTCGGAATGGCCCCAGACTTTGCGGGCGGCCTCCGTGTGCCAAAAATAGGCCACGGACACAGCCGCGCCCAAAATCAGCCCCGAAGGTCGGGTGAAGACCTCCCAGCGGAAAAAGGCCAAAAAGGTGGGCTATAGCATTGGTGGGGGGTGGGCGTCCGCCGGACTCGGAATGTCCCCAGACTTGGCGGGTGGCCTCCGTGTGCCAAAAATAGGCCACGGGCACAGCCACGCCCCAAAATCAGCCCCCGAAGGTCGGGGTGCCAGGACCCCCCAGCGGAAAAATGGCCAAAAAACGGGTGGGCTATAGCCTTTGTGGGGGGCGTGGGCGAAATTCGTCCGCCGGACTCGGAATGGCCCCAGACTTTGCAGGCGCCCTCCGTGTGCCAAAAATAGGCCACGGGCACAGCCGCGCCCAAAAATCAGCCCCCGAAGGTCGGGGTGCCAAGACCCCCCAGCGGAAAAATGGCCAAAAAACGGGTGGGCTATAGCCTTGGTGGGGGGCGTGGGCGAAGTTCGTCCGCCGGACTCGAAATGGCCGCAGACTTGGCGGGCGGCCTCCGTGTGCCAAAAATAGGCCACGGGCACAGCCGCGCCCCAAAATCAGCCCCCGAAGGTCGGGGTGCCAAGACCCCCCAGCGGAAAAATGGCCAAAAAACGGGTGGGCTATAGCCTTGGTGGGGGGCGTGGGCGAAGTTCGTCCGCCGGACTCGGAATGGCCCCAGACTTTGCGGGCGGCCTCCGTGTGCCAAAAATAGGCCACGGGCACAGCCGCGCCCCAAAATCAGCCCCCGAAGGTCGGGGTGCCAAGACCTCCCAGCGGAAAAATGGCCAAAAAACGGGTGGGCTATAGCATTGGTGGGGGGCGTGGGCGAAGTTCGTCCGCCGGACTCGGAATGTCCCCAGACTTTGCGGGCGGCCTCCGTGAGCCAAAAATAGGCCACGGGCACAGTCGCGCCCAAAAATCAGCCCCCGAAGGTCGGGGTGCCAAGACCCCCCAGCGGAAAAATGGCCAAAAAATGGGTGGGCTATATATAGCCTTGGTGGGGGGCGTGGGCGAAGTTCGTCCGCCGGACTCGGAATGGCCCAAGATTTTGCGGGCGCCCTCCGTGTGCCAGAAATAGGCCACGGGCACAGCCGTGCCCCAAAATCAGCCCCCGAAGGTCGGGGTGCCAAGACCCCCCAGCGGAAAAATGGCCAAAAAACGGGTGGGCTATAGCCTTGGTGGGGGGCGTGGGCGAAGTTCGTCCGCCGGACTCGGAATGGCCCCAGACTTTGCGGACGGCCTCCGTGTGCCAAAAATAGGCCACGGGCACAGCCGCGCCCCAAAATCAGCCCCCGAAGGTCGGGGTGCCAAGACCCCCCAGCGGAAAAATGGCCAAAAAACGGGTGGGCTATAGCCTTGGTGGGGGGCGTGGGCGAAGTTCGTCCGCCGGACTCGGAATGGCCCCAGACTTGGCGGGCGGCCTCCGTGTGCCAAAAATAGGCCACGGGCACAGCCGCGCCCAAAAATCACCCCCCGAAGGTCGGGGTGCCAAGAACCCCCTGCGGAAAAATGGCCAAAAAACGGGTGGGCTATAGCCTTGGTGGGGGGCGTGGGCGATGTTCGTCCGCCGGACTCGGAATGGCCCCAGACTTTGCGGGCAGCCTCCGTGTGACAAAAATAGGCCACGGGCACAGCCGCGCCCAAAAATCAGCCCCCGAACGTTGGGGTGCTAAGACCACCCAGCGGAAAAATGGCCAAAAAACGGGTGGGCTATCTTGGCGGGGGGCGTGGGCGAAGTTCGTCCGCCGGACTCGGAATGGACCCAGACTTTGCGGGCGGCCTCCGTGTGCCAAAAATAGGCCACGGGCACAGCCGCGTCCAAAAATCAGCCCCCGAAGGTTGGGGTGCCAAGACGCCCCAGCGGAAAAATGGCCAAAAAACGGGTGGGCTATAGCCTTGGTGGGGGGCGTGGGCGAAGTTCGTCCGCCGGACTCGGAATGGACCCAGACTTTGCAGGCGGCCTCCGTGTAAAAAAATAGGCCACGGGCACAGCCGCGCCCAAAAATCAGCCCCCGAAGGTCGGGGTGCCAAGACCCCCAGCGGAAAAATGGCCACAAAATCGGTGGGCTATAGCCTTGGTGGGGGGCGTGGGCGAAGTTCGTCCGCCGGACTCGGAATGGTCCCAGACTTTGCGGGCGGCCTCCGTGTGCCAAAAATAGGCCACGGGCACAGCCGCGCCCCAAAATCAGCCCCCGAAGGTCGGGGTGCCAAGACCCCCCAGCGGAAAAATGGCCAAAAAACGGGTGGGCTATAGCCTTGGTGGGGGGCGTGGGCGAAGTTCGTCCGCCGGACTCGGAATGGCCCCAGACTTTGCGGGCGGCCTCCGTGTGCCAAAAATAGGCCACGGGCACAGCCGCGCCGCAAAATCAGCCCCGAAGGTCGGGTGCCAAGACCCCCAGCGGAAAAATGGCCAAAAAGCGGGTGGGCTATAGCCTTGGTAGGCGAGTTCGTCCGCGGACTCGGAATGGCCCCAGACTTTGCGGGCGGTCTCCGTGTGCCAAAAATAGGCACAGCCGCACCCAAAAATCAGCACCCCAAGGTCGGGGTGCCAAGACCCCCCAGGGGAAAAATGGCCAAAAAACCGGTGGCCTATAGCCTTGGTGGGGGGCGTGGGCGAAGTTCGTTCGCCAGACTCGGAATGGCCTTAGACTTTGCGGGCGGCCTCCGTGTGCCAAAAATAGGCCACGGGCACAGCCGCGCCCAAAAATCAGCCCCCGAAGGTCGGGGTGCCAAGACCCCCCAGCGGAAAAATGGCCAAAAAACGGGTGGGCTATAGCCTTGGTGGGGGGCGTGGGCGAAGTTCGTCCGCCGTACTCGGAATGGCCCCAGACTTTGCGGGCGGCCTCCGTGTGCCAAAAAGAGGCCACGGGCACAGCCGCGCCCAAAAATCAGCGACCGAAGGTCGGGGTGCCAAGACCCCCCAGCGGAAAAATGGCCAAAAAACGGGTGGGCTATAGCCTTGGTGGGGGGCGTGGGCGAAGTTCGTCCGCCGGACTCGGAATGGCCCCAGACTTTGCGGGCGGCCTCCGTGTGCCAGAAATAGGCCACGGGAACAGCCGCGCCCCAAAATCAGCCCCCGAAGGTCGGGGCGCCAAGACCCCCCAGCGGAAAAATGGCCAAAAAACGGGTGGGCTATAGCCTTGGTGGGGGGCGTGGGCGAAGTTCGTCCGCCGTACTCGGAATGGCCCCAGACTTTGCGGGCGGCCTCCGTGTGCCAAAAAGAGGCCACGGGCACAGCCGCGCCCAAAAATCAGCGACCGAAGGTCGGGGTGCCAAGACCCCCCAGCGGAAAAATGGCCAAAAAACGGGTGGGCTATAGCCTTGGTGGGGGGCGTGGGCGAAGTTCGTCCGCCGGACTCGGAATGGCCCCAGACTTTGCGGGCGGTCTCCGTGTGCCAAAAATAGGCAACGGGCACAGCCGCACCCAAAAATCAGCACCCCAAGGTCGAGGTGCCAAGACCCCCCAGGGGAAAAATGGCCAAAAAACCGGTGGCCTATAGCCTTGGTGGGGGGCGTGGGCGAAGTTCGTTCGCCAGACTCGGAATGGCCTTAGACTTTGCGGGCGGCCTCCGTGTGCCAAAAATAGGCCACGGGCACAGCCGCGCCCAAAAATCAGCCCCCGAAGGTCGGGGTGCCAAGACCCCCCAGCGGAAAAATGGCCAAAAAACGGGTGGGCTATAGCCTTGGTGGGGGGCGTGGGCGAAGTTCGTCCGCCGTACTCGGAATGGCCCCAGACTTTGCGGGCGGCCTCCGTGTGCCAAAAAGAGGCCACGGGCACAGCCGCGCCCAAAAATCAGCGACCGAAGGTCGGGGTGCCAAGACCCCCCAGCGGAAAAATGGCCAAAAAACCGGTGGGCTATAGCCTTGGTGGGGCGTGGCGAGACCGTCCGCCGGACTCGGAATGGCCCAAGACTTTGCAGGCAGCCTCCGTGTGCCAAAAATAGGCCACGGCACAGCCGCGCCCCAAAATCAGCCGCCGAAGGTCGGGGTGCCCAGACCCCCCCGCGGAAAAATGGCCAAAAAACGGGTGGGCTATAGCCTTGGTGGGCGTGGCGGCGAACTCGGAATGGCCCCAGACTTTTCGGGCGGCCTCCGTGTGCCAAAAAGAGGCCACGGGCACAGCCGCGCCCAAAAATCAGCGACCGAAGGTCGGGGTGCCAAGACCCCCCAGCGGAAAAATGGCCAAAAAACGGGTGGGCTATAGCCTGGGTGGGGGGCGTGGGCGAAGTTCGTCCGCCGGACTCGGAATGGCCCCAGACTTTGCGGGCGGCCTCCGTGTGCCAAAAATAGGCAACGGGCACAGCCGCACCCAAAAATCAGCACCCCAAGGTCTAGGTGCCAAGACCCCCCAGGGGAAAAATGGCCAAAAAACCGGTGGCCTATAGCCTTGGTGGGGCGTGGCGAGGACTCAGAATGGCCAGACTTTGCGGGCGGCCTCCGTGTGCCAAAAATAGGCCACGGGCACAGCCCAAAAATCAGCCCCGAAGGTCGGGGTGCCAAGACCCCAGCGGAAAAATGGCCAAAAACGGGTGGGCTATAGCCTTGGTAGGGCGTGGGCGAAGAATGGCCCCAGACTTTGCGGGCGGCCTCCGTGTGCCAAAAAGAGGCCACGGGCACAGCCGCGCCCAAAAATCAGCGACCGAAGGTCGGGGTGCCAAGACCCCCCAGCGGAAAAATGGCCAAAAAACGGGTGGGCTATAGCCTTGGTGGGGGGCGTGGGAGAAGTTCGTCCGCCGGACTCGGAATGGCCCCAGACTTTGCGGGCGGCCTCCGTGTGCCAAAAATAGGCCACGGGCACAGCCGCGCCCAAAAATCAGCGCCCGAAGGTCGGGGTGCCAAGACCCCCCAGCGGAAAAATGGCCAAAAAACGGGTGGGCTATAGCCTTGGTGGGGGGCGTGGGCGAAGTTCGTCCGCCGGACTCGGAATGGCCCCAGACTTTGCGGGCGGCCTCCGTGTGCCAAAAATAGGCCACGGGCACAGCCGCGCCCAAAAATCAGCCCCCGAAGGTCGGGGTGCCAAGACCCCCAGCGGAAAAATGGCCACAAAATCGGTGGGCTATAGCCTTGGTGGGGGGCGTGGGCGAAGTTCGTCCGCCGGACTCGGAATGGTCCCAGACTTTGCGGGCAGCCTCCGTGTGCCAAAAATAGGCCACGGGCACAGCCGCGCCCCAAAATCAGCCCCCGAAGGTCGGGGTGCCAAGACCCCCCAGCGGAAAAATGGCCAAAAAACGGGTGGGCTATAGCCTTGGTGGGGGGCGTGGGCGAAGTTCGTCCGCCGGACTCGGAATGGCCCCAGACTTTGCTGGCGGCCTCCGTGTGCCAAAAATAGGCAACGGGCACAGCCGCACCCAAAAATCAGCACCCCAAGGTCGGGGTGCCAAGACCCCCCAAGGGAAAAATGGCCAAAAAACCGGTGGCCTATAGCCTTGGTGGGGGGCGTGGGCGAAGTTCGTTCGCCAGACTCGGAATGGCCTTAGACTTTGCGGGCGGCCTCCGTGTGCCAAAAATAGGCCACGGGCACAGCCGCGCCCAAAAATCAGCCCCCGAAGGTCGGGGTGCCAAGACCCCCCAGCGGAAAAATGGCCAAAAAACGGGTGGGCTATAGCCTTGGTGGGGGGCGTGGGCGAAGTTCGTCCGCCGGACTCGGAATGGCCCCAGACTTTGCGGGCGGCCTCCGTGTGCCAAAAAGAGGCCACGGGCACAGCCGCGCCCAAAAATCAGCGACCGAAGGTCGGGGTGCCAAGACCCCCCAGCGGAAAAATGGCCAAAAAACGGGTGGGCTATAGCCTTGGTAGGCGTGGCGAGTTCGTCCGGACTCGGAATGGCCCCAGACTTTGCGGGCGGTCTCCGTGTGCCAAAAATAGGCCACGGGCACAGCCGCGCCCAAAAATCAGCGCCCGAAGGTCGGGGTGCCAAGACCCCCCAGCGGAAAAATGGCCAAAAAACGGGTGGGCTATAGCCTTGGTGGGGGGCGTGGGCGAAGTTCGTCCGCCGGAGTCAGAATGGCCCCAGACTTTGCGGGCGGCCTCCGTGTGCCAAAAATAGGCCACGGGCACAGCCGCGCCCAAAAATCAGCCCCCGAAGGTCGGGGTGCCAAGATCCCCAGCGGAAAAATGGCCACAAAATCGGTGGGCTATAGCCTTGGTGGGGGGCGTGGGCGAAGTTCGTCCGCCGGACTCGGAATGGCCCCAGACTCTGCGGGCGGCCTCCGTGTGCCAAAAATAGGCCACGGGCACAGCCGCGCCCAAAATTCAGCCCCCGAAGGTCGGGGCGCCAAGACCCCCCAGCGGAAAAATGGCCAAAAAACGGGTGGGCTATAGCCTTGGTTGGGGGCGTGGGCGAAGTTCGTCCGCCGGACTCGGAATGGCCCCATACTTGGCGGGCGGCCTCCGTGTGCCAAAAATAGGCCACGGGCACAGCCGCACCCAAAAATCAGCACCCCAAAGGTCGGGTGCCAAGACCCCAAAGGGAAAAATGGCCAAAAACGGTGGGCTATAGCCTTGGTGGGGCGTGGCGAAACTCGGAATGGCCAGACTTGGGCGGCCTCCGTGTGCCAAAAATAGGCCACGGGCACAGCCGCGCCCAAAATCAGCCCCGAAGGTCAAGACCCCAGCGGAAAAATGGCCAAAAAATGGGTGGGCTATAGCCTTGGTGGGGGGCGTGTGCGAAGTTCGTCCACCGGACTCGGAATGTCCCCAGACTTGGCGGGCGGCCTCCATGTGCCAAAAATAGGCCACGGACACAGCCGCGCCCAAAAATCAGTCCTCGAAGGTCGGGGTGCCAAGACCCCCCAGCGGAAAAATGGCCAAAAAACGGGTGGGCTATAGCCTTGGTAGGCGCGGCGTCCGCGGACTCGGAATGGCCCCAGACTTGGCGGGCGGCCTCCTTGTGCCAAAAATAGGCCTCGGGCACAGCCACGCCCCAAAATCAGCATCCGAAGGTCGGGGTGCCAAGACCCCCCAGCGGAAAAATGGCCAAAAAAAGGGTGGGCTATAGCCCTGGTTGGGGGCGTGGCGGTTCGTCCACGGACTTGGAATGGCCCCAGACTTTGCGGGCGGCCTCCGTGTGCCAAAAATAGGCCACGGGCACAGCCGCGCCCCAAAATCAGCCCCCGAAGGTCGGGATGCCAAGACCCCCCAGCGGAAAAATGGCCAAAAAACGGGTGAGCTATAGCCTTGGTGGGGGGCGTGGGCGAAGTTCGTCCGCCGGACTCGGAATGGCCTCAGACTTGGCGGGCAGCCTCCGTGTGCCAAAAATAGGCCACGGGCACAGCCGCGCCAAAAATCAGCCCCCGAAGGTCGGGGTGCCAAGACCCCCCAGCGGAAAAATGGCCAAAAAACGGGTGGGCTATAGCCTTGGTGGGGGGCGTGGGCGAAGTTCGTCCGCCGGACTCGGAATGGCCCCAGACTTTGCGGGCGGCCTCCGTGTGCCAAAATAGGCCACGGGCACAGCCGCGCCCCAAAATCAGCCCCCGAAGGTCGGGGTGCCAAGACCCCCCAGCGGAAAAATGGCCAAAAAACGGGTGGGCTATAGCCTTGGTGGGGGGCGTGGGCGAAGTTCGTCCGCCGGACTCGGAATGGCCCCAGACTTGGCGGGCGGCCTCCGTGTGCCAAAAATAGGCCACGGGCACAGCCGCGCCAAAAATCAGCCCCCGAAGGTCGGGGTGCCAAGACCCCCCAGCGGAAAAATGGCCCAAAAAAATCATAAAAATGGCGGGTGGGCTATAGCCTTGGTGGGGGCGTGGCGAAGTTCGTCCGCGGACTGGGAATGGCCCCAGACTTTGCGGGCGGCCTCCGTGTGCCAAAAATAGGCCACGGGCACAGCCGCGCCCAAAAATCAGCCCCCGAAGGTCGGGGTGCCAAGACCCCCCAGCGGAAAAATGGCCAAAAAACGGGTGGGCTATAGCCTTGGTGGGGGGCGTGGGCGAAGTTCGTCCGCCGGACTCGGAATGACCCCAGACTTGGCGGTGGGCCTCCGTGTGCCAAAATTAAGCCACGGGCACAGCCGCGCCCCAAAATCAGCCCCCGAAGGTCGGGGTGCCAAGACCCCCCAGCGGAAAAATGGCCAAAAAACGGGTGGGCTATAGCCTTGGTGGGGGGCGTGGGCGAAGTTCATCCGCCGGACTCGGAATGGCCCCAGACTTTGCGGGTGGCCTCCGTGTGCCAAAAATAGGCCACGGGCACAGCCGCGTCCAAAAATCATCCCCGAAGGTCGGGGTGCCAAGACCCCCCAGCGGAAAAATGGCCAAAAAATCGGTGTGCTATAGCCTCCGCGGACTCGGAATGGCCCCAGACTTTGCGGCCTCCGTGTTAGGCCACCGGCATAGCCGCGCCCCAAAATCAGCCCCCGAAGGTCGGGGTGCCAAGACCCCCCAGCGGAAAAATGGCCAAAAAACGGGTGGGCTATAGCCTTGGTGGGGGGCGTGGGCGAAGTTCGTCCTCCGGACTCGGAATGGCCCCAGACTTTGCGGGCGGCCTCAGTGTGCCAGAAATAGGCCACGGGCACAGCCGCGCCCCAAAATCAGCCCCCGAAGGTCGGGTGCCAAGACCCCAGCGGAAAAATGGCCAAAAACGGGTGGGCTATAGCCTTGGTGGGGGCGTGGGGCGAAGTTCGTCCCCGGACTCGGAATGGCCGCAGACTTGCGGGGCGGCCTCCGTGTGCCAAAAATAGGCCACGGCACAGCCGCGCCCAAAATCAGCCCCGAAGGTCGGGTGCCAAGACCCCCCAGCGGAAAAATGGCCAAAAAACGGGTGGGCCATAGCCTTGGTGGGGGGCGTGGCTGGAGTTCGTCCGCCCGACTCGGAATGGCCCCAGAATTTGCGGGCGCCCTCCGTGTGCCAGAAATAGGCCACCGGCACAGCCGCGGCCCAAAAACAGCCCCAAGGTCGGGTGCCAAGACCCCAGCGGAAAAATGGCCAAAAACGGGTGGGCTATAGCCTAGGGCGTTCGTCCGCCGGACTCGGAATGGCAGACTTTGCGGGCGGCCTCCGTGTGCCAAAAATAGGCCACGGCACAGCCGCGCCCCAAAAATCAGCCCCGAAGGTCGGGTGCCAAGACCCCCAGCGGAAAAAATGGCCAAAAAGCGGGTGGGCTATAGCCTTGGTCGGGCGTAATAAAGGTGCGCGCCAGCAACAGGCCACGGCACAGCCGCGCCCAAAATCAGCCCCGGTCGGGGTGCCAAGACCCCCAGCGGAAAAATGGCCAAAAACGGGTGGGCTATAGCCTTGGTGGGGGCGTGGCGGTTCGTCCGCCGGACTCGAATGGCCCCAGACTTTGCGGCGGCCTCCGTGTGCCAAAAATAGCCCTCGGGCACAGCCACGCCCGAAAATCAGCCTCCGAAGGTCGGGGTGCCAGGACCCCCCAGCAGAAAAATAGCCAAAAACGGGTGGGCTATAGCCTTGGTGGGGCGTGGCGAAGTTCGTCCGCGGACTCGGAATGGCCCCAGACTTTGCGGCCTCCGTGTGCCAAAAATAGGCCACGGGCACACCCCAAAATCAGCCCCGAAGGTCGGGTGCCAAGACCCCAGCGGAAAAATGGCCAAAAACGGGTGGGCTATAGCCTTGGTGGGGGCGTGGCGAGAGGACTCGGAATGGCCCCAGACTTTGCGGGCGGCCTCCGTGTGCCAAAAATAGGCCACGGGCACAGCCGCCCGCAATTCTGAGCCCCCGAAGGTCGGGGTGCCAAGACCCCCCAGCGGAAAAATGGCCAAAAAACAGGTGGGCTATAGCCTTGGTGGGCGAGTTCCGGACTCGGAATGGCCCAGAGTGTGCCAAAATAGTCCACGGGCACAGCCGCTCCCAAAAATCAGCCCCCGAAGGTCGGGGTGCCAACACCCCCCAGCGGAAAAATGGCCAAAAAATGGGTGGGCTATAGCCTTGGTGGGCGTGGGTGAAGTTCGTCCGCCGGACTCGGAATGGCCCCAGACTTTGCGGGCGGCCTCCGTGTGCCAGAAATAGGCCACGGACACAGCCGCGCCCCAAAATCAGCCCCCGAAGGTCGGGGTGCCGAGACCCCCCAGCGGAAAAATGGCCAAAAAACGGGTGGGCTATAGCCTTGGTGGGGGGCGTGGGCGAAGTTCGTACGCCGGACTCGGAATGGCCCCAGACTTGGCGGGCGGCCTCCGTGTGCCAAAAATAGGCCACGGGCACAGCCGCACCCCATAATCAGCGCCCGAAGGTCGGGTTGCCAAGACCCCCCAGCGGAAAAATGGCCAAAAAACGGGTGGGCTATATATAGCCTTGGTGGGGGGCGTGGGCGAAGTTCGTCCGCCGGACTGGGAATGGCCCCAGACTTTGTGGGCGGCCTCCGTGTGCTAGAAATAAGCCACGGGCACAGCCGCGCCCCAAAATCAGCCCCCGAAGGTCGGGGTGCCAAGACCCCCCAGCGGAAAAATGGCCAAAAAACGGGTGGGCTATATATAGCCTTGGTGGGGGGCGTGGGCGAAGTTCGTCCGCCGGACTCGGAATGGCCCAAGATTTTGCGGGCGGCCTCCGTGTGCCAGAAATAGGCCACGGGCACAGCCGCGCCCCAAAATCAGCCCCCGACGGTCGGGGTGCCAAGACCCCCCAGCGGAAAAATGGCCAAAAAACGGGTGGGCTATAGCCTTGGTGGGGGGCGTGGGCGAAGTTCGTCCGCCGGACTCGTAATGGCCCCAGACTTGGCGGGCGGCCTCCGTGTGCCAAAAATAGGCCACGGGCACAGCCGCGCCCCAAAATCAGCCCCCGAAGGTCGGGGTGCCAAGACCCCCCAGCGGAAAAATGGCCAAAAAATGGGTGGGCTATACATAGCCTTGGTGGGGGGCGTGGGCGAAGTTCGTCCGCCAGACTCGGAATGGCCCAAGATTTTGCGGGCGCCCTCCGTGTGCCAGAAATAGGCCACGGGCACAGCCGTGCCCCAAAATCAGCCCCCGAAGGTCGGGGTGCCAAGACCCCCCAGGGGAAAAATGGCTAAAAAACGGGTGGGCTATATATAGCCTTGGTGGGGGGCGTGGGCGAAGTTCGTCCGCCGGACTCGGAATGGCCCAAGATTTTGCGGGCGGCCTCCGTGTGCCAGAAATAGGCCACGGGCACAGCCGCGCCCCAAAATCAGCCCCCGACGGTCGGGGTGCCAAGACCCCCCAGCGGAAAAATGGCCAAAAAACGGGTGGGCTATAGCCTTGGTGGGGGGCGTGGGCGAAGTTCGTCCGCCTTTCACGTCACCTCGCCAGACTTGGCGGGCGGCCTCCGTGTGCCAAAAATAGGCCACGGGCACAGCCGCGCCCCAAAATCAGCCCCCGAAGGTCGGGGTGCCAAGACCCCCCAGCGGAAAAATGGCCAAAAAATGGGTGGGCTATATATAGCCTTGGTGGGGGGCGTGGGCGAAGTTCGTCCGCCGGACTCGGAATGGCCCAAGATTTTGCGGGCGCCCTCCGTGTGCCAGAAATAGGCCACGGGCACAGCCGTGCCCCAAAATCAGCCCCTGAAGGTCGGGGTGCCAAGACCCCCCAGCGGAAAAATGGCCAAAAAACGGGTGGGCTATAGCCTTGGTGGGCGTGGCGAGTTCGTCCGCCGGACTTGGAATGTCCCAGACTTGGCGGGTAGCCTCCGTGTGCCATAAATAGGCCACGGGCACAGCCACGCCCCAAAATCAGCCCCCGAAGGTCGGGGTGCCAGGACCCCCCAGCGGAAAAATGGCCAAAAAACGGGTGGGCTATAGCCTTTGTGGGGGGCGTGGGCGAAATTCGTCCGCCGGACTCGGAATGGCCCCAGACTTTGCAGGCGCCCTCCGTGTGCCAAAAATAGGCCACGGGCACAGCCGCGCCCAAAAATCAGCCCCCGAAGGTTGGGGTGCCAAGACCCCCCAGCGGAAAAATGGACAAAAAACGGGTGGGCTATAGCCTTGGTGGGGGGCGTGGGCGAAGTTCGTCCGCCGGACTCGAAATGGCCGCAGACTTGGCGGGCGGCCTCCGTGTGCGAAAAATAGGACACGGGCACAGCCGCGCCCCAAAATCAGCCCCCGAAGGTCGGGGTGCCAAGACCCCCCAGCGGAAAAATGGCCAAAAAACGGGTGGGCTATAGCCTTGGAGGCGTGGCGAGTTCCGGACTCGTAATGGCCCCAGACTTGGCGGGCGGCCTCCGTGTGCCAAAAATAGGCCACGGGCACAGCCGCGCCCCAAAATCAGCCTCCGAAGGTCGGGGTGCCAAGACCCCCCAGCGGAAAAATGGCCAAAAAATGGGTGGGCTATATATAGCCTTGGTGGGGGGCGTGGGCGAAGTTCGTCCGCCGGACTCGGAATGGCCCAAGATTTTGCGGGCGCCCTCCGTGTGCCAGAAATAGGCCACGGGCACAGCCGTGCCCCAAAATCAGCCCCCGAAGGTCGGGGTGCCAAGACCCCCCAGCGGAAAAATGGCCAAAAAACGGGTGGGCTATAGCCTTGGTGGGGGGCGTGGGCGAAGTTCGTCCGCCGGACTCGGAATGTCCCCAGACTTGGCGGGTGGCCTCCGTGTGCCAAAAATAGGCCACGGGCACAGCCACGCCCCAAAATCAGCCCCCGAAGGTCGGGGTGCCAGGACCCCCCAGCGGAAAAATGGCCAAAAAACGGGTGGGCTATAGCCTTTGTGGGGGGCGTGGGGCGAGTCGTCCGCCCCGGACTCGGAATGGCCCCAGACTTTGCAGGCGCCCTCCGTGTGCCAAAAATAGCCACAGGCACAAAAATCAGCCCCGAAGGTCAGGGTGCCAAGACCCCAGCGGAAAAATGGCCAAAAAGCGGGTGGGCTATAGCCTTGGTGAGGCGTGGGCGAGATTCGTCCGCGGACTCAAATGGCCGCAGACTTGGCGGGCGGCCTCCGTGTGCCAAATAGGCCAGGCAAAGCAGCGCCCAAAATCAGCCCCGAAGGTCAGGGTGCCAAGACCCCAGCGGAAAAATGGCCAAAAGCGGGTGGGCTATAGCCTTGGTGGGGCGTGGGCGAGATTCGTCCGCCGGACTCGGAATGGCCCCAGACTTTGCGGGCGGCCTCCGTGTGCCAAAAATAGGCCACGGGCACAGCCGCGCCCCAAAATCAGCCCCCGAAGGTCGGGGTGCCAAGACCCCCCAGCGGAAAAATGGCCAAAAAACGGGTGGGCTATATATAGCCTTGGTGGGGGGCGTGGGCGAAGTTCGTCCGCCGGACTCGGAATGGCCCAAGATTTTGCGGGCGCCCTCCGTGTGCCAGAAATAGGCCACGGGCAAAGCCGTGCCCCAAAATCAGCCCCCGAAGGTCGGGGTGCCAAGACCCCCCAGCGGAAAAATGGCCAAAAAACGGGTGGGCTATATATAGCCTTGGTGGGGGGCGTGGGCGAAGTTCGTCCGCCGGACTCGGAATGGCCCCAGACTTTGCGGGCGGCCTCCGTGTGCCAGAAATAAGCCACGGGCACAGCCGCGCCCCAAAATCATCCCCCGAAGGTCGGGGTGCCAAGACCCCCCAGCGGAAAAATGGCCAAAAAACGGGTGGGCTATAGCCTTGGTGGGGGGCGAGACCAAATCGCCGGACGGAATAGCCCCAGAACTTGGCGGGCGGCCTCCGTGTGCCAAAAATGAGCCACGGCACAGCCGCGCCCAAAATCAGCCCCCGAAGGGCGGGGTGCCAAGACGCCCCAGCGGAAAAATGGCCAAAAAACGGGTGGGCTATAGCCTTGGTGGGGGGCGTGGGTGAAGTTCGTCCGCCGGACTCGGAATGGCCCCAGACTTTGCGGGCGGCCTCCCTGTGCCAAAAATGGGCCGCGGGCACAGCCGCGCCCCAAAATCAGCCCCCGAAGGTCGGGGTGCCAAGACCCCCCAGCGGAAAAATGGCCAAAAAACGGGTGGGCTGTAGCCTTGGTGGGGGGTGTGGGCGAAGTTCGTCCGCCGGACTCGGAATGGCCCAAGATTTTGCGGGCGGCCTCCGTGTGCCAAAAATAGGCCACGGGCACAGCCGCGCCCAAAAATCAGCCCCTGAAGGTCGGGGTGCCAAGACCCCCCAGCGGAAAAATGGCCGAAAAACGGGTGGGCTATAGCCTTGGTGGGGCGTGTGGGCGAAGTTCGTCCACCGGACTCAGAATGGCCCCAGACTTGGCGGGCGGCCTCCGTGTGCCAAAAATAGGCCACGGGCACAGCCGCGCCCAAAAATCACCCCCCGAAGGTCGGGGTGCCAAGAACCCCCTGCGGAAAAATGGCCAAAAAACGGGTGGGCTATAGCCTTGGTGGGGGGCGTGGGCGATGTTCGTCCGCCGGACTCGGAATGGCCCCAGACTTTGCGGGCAGCCTCCGTGTGACAAAAATAGGCCACGGTCACAGCCGCGCCCAAAAATCAGCCCCCGAACGTTGGGGTGCTAAGACCACCCAGCGGAAAAATGGCCAAAAAACGGGTGGGCTATCTTGGCGGGGGGCGTGGGCGAAGTTCGTCCGCCGGACTCGGAATGGACCCAGACTTTGCGGGCGGCCTCCGTGTGCCAAAAATAGGCCACGGGAACAGCCGCGTCCAAAAATCAGCCCCGAAGGTTGGGGTGCCAAAAGCCGGAAAAATGGCCAAAAACGGGTGAGCTATAGCCTTGGTGGGGCGTGGGCGAGGTCCGCCGGACTCGGAATGGACCCAGACTTTGCAGGCGGCCTCCGTGTAAAAAAATAGGCCACGGGCACAGCCGCGCCCAAAAATCAGCCCCGAAGGTGAGTGCCAAGACCCCAGCGGAAAAATGGCCACAAAATCGGTGGGCTATAGCCTTGGTGGGGCGTCGTCGCCGGACTGGAATGGTCCCAGACTTTGCGGGCGGCCTCCATGTGCCAAAAATAGGCCACGGGCACAGCCGCGCCCCAAAATCAGCCCCGAAGGTCGGGTGCCAAGACCCCAGCGGAAAAATGGCCAAAAAGCGGTGGGCTATAGCCTTGGTGGGGCGTGGCGAAGTTCGTCCCCGGACTCGGAATGGCCCCAGACTTTGCTGGCGGCCTCCGTGTAAAAAATAGGCAACAGGCACAGCCGCACCCAAAAATCAGCACCCCAAGGTGGGGTGCCAAGACCCCAGGGAAAAATGGCCAAAAAACCGGTGGCCTATAGCCTTGGTAGGCGTGGCGAAGTCGTTCGCCAGACTGAATGGCCTTAGACTTTGCGGGCGGCCTCCGTGTGCCAAAAAATGAGGCCACCCACAGGCGCGCCTTAAAAATCAGCCCCCGAAGGTCGTGGGGTGCCAAGACCCCAGCGGAAAAATGGCCAAAAGCGGGTGGGCTATAGCCTTGGTGGGCGTGGCGAAGTTCGTCCGCCGGAATGGCCCCAGACTTTGCGGGCGGCCTCCGTGTGCCAAAAAGAGGCCACGGGCACAGCCGCGCCCAAAAATCAGCGACCGAAGGTCGGGGTGCCAAGACCCCCCAGCGGAAAAATGGCCAAAAAACGGGTGGGCTATAGCCTTGGTGGGGGGCGTGGGCGAAGTTCGTCCGCCGGACTCGGAATGGCCCCAGACTTTGCGGGCGGCCTCCGTGTGCCAAAAATAGGCCACGGGCACAGCCGCGCCCAAAAATCAGCGCCCGAAGGTCGGGGTGCCAAGACCCCCCAGCGGAAAAATGGCCAAAAAACGGGTGGGCTATAGCCTTGGTGGGGGGCGTGGGCGAAGTTCGTCCGCCGGACTCGGAATGGCCCCAGACTTTGCGGGCGGCCTCCGTGTGCCAAAAATAGGCCACGGGCACAGGCGCGCCCAAAAATCAGCCCCGAAGGTGTGCCAAGACCCCAAGCGGAAAAATGGCCACAAAATCGGTGGGCTATAGCCTTGAGTAGGCGTGGCGAAGATCCGCCCCGGACTCGAATGGTCCCAGACTTTGCGGGCAGCCTCCGTGTGCCAAAAATAGGCCACGGGCACAGCCGCGCCAAATCAGCCCCGAAGGTCGGGTGCCAAGACCCCCAGCGGAAAAATGGCCAAAAGCGGGTGGGCTATAGCCTTGGTAGGCGTGGCGAAGTTCGTCCGCCGACTCGGAATGGCCCCAGACTTTGCTGGCGGCCTCCGTGTGCCAAAATGAGGCAACGGGCACAGCCGCACCCAAAATCACCACGACCCAAGGTCGGGGTGCCAAGACCCCAAGGGAAAAATGGCCAAAAACCGGTGGGCTATAGCCTTGGTAGGCGTGGGGCGAGTCGTCGCGGACTCGGAATAGCCTTAGACTTTGCGGGCGGCCTCCAGTGTGCCAAAAAATAGGCCAGGCACAAAAATCAGCCCCGAAGGTCGGGTGCCAAGACCCCAGCGGAAAAATGGCCAAAAGCGGGTGGGCTATAGCCTTGGTGGCGGGCGGCGTGGCGGAAGAGACTCGGAATGGCCCCAGAAGGCGCCTCCGTGTGCCAAAAATAGGCCACGGGCACAGCCGCGCCCAAAAATCAGCCCCCGAAGGTCGGGGTGCCAAGACCCCCCAGCGGAAAAATGGCCAAAAAACGGGTGGGCTATGGCCTTGGTTGGGGGCGTGGGCGAAGTTCGTCCGCCGAACTCGGAATGCCCCAGACTTTGCGGGCGGCACGGATGCCAAAAATAGGCCACGGGCACAGCCGCGCCCAAAAATCAGCGCCCGAAGGTCGGGGTGCCAAGACCCCCCAGCGGAAAAATGGCCAAAACACGGGTGGGCTATAGCCTTGGTGGGGGGCGTGGGCGAAGTTCGTCCGCCGGACTCAGAATGGCCCCAGACTTTGCAAGCGGCCTCTGTGTGCCAAAAATAGGCCACGGGCACAGCCACGCCCAAAAATCAGCCCCCGAAGGTCGGGGTGCCAAGACCCCCCAGCGGAAAAATGGCCAAAAAACGGGTGGGCTATAGCCTTGGTGGGGGGCGTGGGCGAAGTTCGTCCGCCGGACTCGGAATGGCCCCAGACTTGGCGGGCGGCCACCGTGTGCCAAAAATAGGCCACAGGCACAGCCAGCGCCCAAAATCAGCCCCGAAGGTCGGGGTGCCAAGACCCCCAGCGGAAAAATGGCTAAAAAGCAGGTGGGCTATAGCCTTGGTGGGGCGTGGGGCGTCGTCGCGAAAATGGACCGGAAGCCTTGGTGGGCGTGGCCCCAGACTTGGCGGGCGGCCTCCGTGTGCCAAAAATAGGCCACGGGCACAGCCGCGCCCCAAAATCAGCCCCCGAAGGTCGGGGTGCCAAGACCCCCCAGCGGAAAAATGGCCAAAAAACGGGTGGGCTATAGCCTTGGTGGGGGGCGTGGGCGAAGTTCGTCCGCCGGACTCGGAATGGCCCCAAACTTTGCGGGCGGCCTCCGTGTGCCAGAAATAAGCCACGGGCACAGCCGCGCCCCAAAATCATCCCCCGAAGGTCGGGGTGCCAAGACCCCCCAGCGGAAAAATGGCCAAAAAACGGGTGGGCTATAGCCTTGGTGGGGGGCGTGGGCGGTCGTCCGCCGTCCGACTCGGACGGCCCCACTTGGCGGGCGGCCTCCGTGTGCCAAAAATAGGCCACGGGCACAGCCGCGCCCCAAAATCAGCCCCCGAAGGGCGGGGTGCCAAGACGCCCCAGCGGAAAAATGGCCAAAAAACGGGTGGGCTATAGCCTTGGTGGGGGGCGTGGGTGAAGTTCGTCCGCCGGACTCGGAATGGCCCCAGACTTTGCGGGCGGCCTCCATGTGCCAAAAATAGGCCACGGGCACAGCCGCGCCCCAAAATCAGCCCCCGAAGGTCGGGGTGCCAAGACCCCCCAGCGGAAAAATGGCCAAAAAACGGGTGGGCTGTAGCCTTGGTAGGGCGTGAGGCGAGATTCGTCCGCCGGACTCGGAATGGCCCTAGACTTTGCGGGCGGCCTCCGTGTGCCAAAAATAGTCCACGGGCTCAGCCGGGCCCCACAATCATCCCCCGAAGGTCGGGGTGCCAAGACCGCCCAGCGGAAAAATGGCCAAAAAACGGGTGGGCTATAGCCTTGGTGGGGGTGTGGCGAGATTCGTCCGCCGGACTCGGAATGGCCCCAGACTTGGCGGGGCGGCCTCCGTGTGCCAAAAATAGGCCCCACGGGCTGCTTAGCGGAAAAATCACCCCGAAGGTCGGGTGCCAAGAACCCCCTGCGGAAAAATGGCCAAAAGCGGGTAGGCTACCTGCCTTGGTAGGCGTGGGCGATGTTCGTCCGCCGGACTCGGAATGGCCCCAGACTTTGCGCGCGGCCTCCGTGTGCCAAAAATATGCCACGGGCACAGCCGCGCCCAAAAATAAGCCCCCGAAGGTCGGGGTACCAATACCCCCCAGCGGAAAAATTGCCAAAAAACGGGTGGGCTATAGCCTTGGTGGGGGGCGTGGTACGAGATAGACCGCCGGACTCGGAATGCCCCCAGACTTCGTGGGCGGCCTCCGTGTGATAAAAATAGGCCACGGGCACAGCCGCGCCGCAAAATCAGCCCCCGAAGGTCGGGGTGCCAAGACCCCCCAGCGGAAAAATGGCCAAAAAACGGGTGGGCTATAGCCTTGGTGGGGGGCGTGGCGAGTTCGTCCTCCGGACTCAGAATGGCCCAGACTGCGGCGGCCTCCGTGTGCCAAAAATAGGCCACGGGCACAGCCGCGCCCAAAAATCAGCCCCCGAAGGTCGGGGTGCATAGACCCCCCAGCGGAAAAATGGCCAAAAAACGGGTGGGCTATAGCCTTGTTGGGGAGCGTGGGCGAAGTTCGTCCGCCGGACTCGGAATGGCCCCAGACTTGAAGGTCGGCCTCCGTGTGCCAAAAATAGGCCACGGGCACAGCCGTGCCCCAAAATCAGCCCCCGAAGGTCGGGGTGCCAAGACCCCCCAGCGGAAAAATGGCCAAAAAACGGGTGGGCTATAGCCTTGGTGGGGGGCGTGGGCGAAGTTCGTCCTCCGGACTCGGAATGGCCCCAGACTTTGCGGGCGGCCTCCGTGTGCCAAAAATAGGCCACGGGCACAGCCGCGCCCAAAAATCAGCCCCCGAAGGTCGGGGTGCATAGACCCCCCAGCGGAAAAATGGCCAAAAAACGGGTGGGCTATAGCCTTGGTGGGGGGCGTGGGCGAAGTTCGTCCGCCGGACTCGGAATGCCACCAGACTTGGAGGGCGGCCTCCGTGTGCCAAAAATAGGCCACGGGTACAGCCGCGCCCAAAAATCAGCCCCCGAAGGTCGGGGTGCCAAGACCACCCAGCGGAAAAATGGCCAAAAAACGGGTGGGCTATAGCCTTGGTGGGGGGCGTGGGCGAAGTTCGTCCGCCGGTCTCGGAATGGCCCCAGACTTTGCGGGCGGCCTCCGTGTGCCAAAAATAGGCCACGGGCACAGCCGCGCCGCAAAATCAGCCCCCGAAGGTCGGGGTGGCAAGACCCCAGGGAAAAATGGCCAAAAGCGGGTGGGCTATAGCCATGGTGGGGCGTGGCGAAGTTCCTCGGACTCGGAATGCCACCAGACTTGGAGGCGGCCTCCGTGTGCAAAAAATAGGCCCGCAGGTACAGCCGCACCCAAAAATCAGTCCCGAAGGTCGGGGTGCCAAGACCCCAAGCGGAAAAATGGCCAAAAGCGGGTGGGCTATAGCCTTGAGTAGGCGGCGTGGTCGAAGTCCGCCGGTCTCGGGAATGGCCCCAACCTGGCGGGCGGCCTCCGTGTACAAAAATCGCAAAAATCAGCCCCGAAGGTCGGGGTTCCAAGACCCCCCAGCAAAAAAATGGCCAAGCGGGTGGGCTATAGCCTTGAGTGGGCGTGGCGGGTCGTCCTCGGACTCGGAATGGCACCGGACTTGGCGGCGGCCTCCGTGCAAAAATACAGGTACAGCCGCGCCCAAATCAGCCCCGAAGTCGGGGTGCCAAGACCCCAGCGGAAAAATGGCCAAAAAAGCGGGTGGGCTATAGCCTTGGTGGGGCGTGGGCGAGATTCGTCCGCGGACTCGGAATGCCCAGACGTGGCGGCCTCCGTGTGATAAAAATAGGCCCAGGCACAGCCGCGCCCGTAAAATCAGCCCCGAAGGTCAGGGTGCCAAGACCCCCAGCGGAAAAATGGCCAAAAGCGGGTGGGCTATAGCCTTGGTGGGCGTGGCGAGATTCGTCCGCCGGACTGGAATGGCCCCAGACTTCGTGGCGGCCTCCGTGTGACAGAAATAGGCCACAGGCACAGCCGCGCCCAAAATCAGCCCCGAAGGTCGGGGTGCCAAGACCCCAGCGGAAAATGGCCAAAAGCAGGTGGGCTATAGCCTTGGTAGGCGTGGCGAAGTTCGTCCGCGGACTCGGAATGCCACCAGACTTGGAGGGCGGCCTCCGTGTGCCAAAAATAGGCCCCAGGTACAGCGCCCAAAATCAGCCCCGAAGGTCGGGGTGCCAAGACCCCAGCGGAAAAATGGCCAAAAGCGGGTGGGCTATAGCCTTGGTAGGCGTGGTGAGATCGTCCGCGGTCTCGGAATGGCCCCAGACTTGGCGGGCGGCCTCCGTGTGCCAAAAATAGGCCCCAGCCGCGCAAAAATCAGCCCCGAAGGTCGGGTGCAAGACCCCAGCGGAAAAATGGCCAAAAGCGGGTGGGCTATAGCCTTGGGCGTGGGGTAGGCGAGATTGTCCAGAGTGTGCCAAAAGGCCCCAGGGCACAGCCGCCCCAGACAAAAATCAGCCCCGAAGGTCGGGGTGCAAGACCCCCAGCGGAAAAATGGCCAAAGCGGGTGGGCTATAGCCTTGGTGGGCGTGGGCCGAGGAGAATACCCCAGACTGCGGGCGGCCTCCGTGTAGGCCACGGGCACAAAAATCAGCCCCGAAGGTCGGGGTGCCAAGACCCCAGCGGAAAAATGGCCAAAAGCGGGTGGGCTATAGCCTTGGTTGGGCGTGGCGAGATTCGTCCTCCCGGACTCGGAATGGCCCCAGACTTGGCGGGCGGCCTCCGTGTGCCAAAAATAGGCCCGCAGGCAGCCGCGCCCAAAAATCAGCCCCGAGGTCAGGGTGCATAGACCCCAGCGGAAAAATGGCCAAAAGCGGGTGGGCTATAGCCTTGGTGGGGGCGTGGCGAGATTCCGCGGACTCGGAATGCCCCAGACTTCGTGGCGGCCTCCGTGTGATAAAAATAGGCCCAGGCACAGCCGCGCCGCAAATCAGCCCCGAGTCGGTGCCAAGACCCCCAGCGGAAAAATGGCCAAAAGCGGGTGGGCTATAGCCTTGGTGGCGGCGTGGGACTCGGAATCCGGACTCGGCGGGCGGCCTCCGTGTGCCAAAAATACGCAACGGGTACAGCCGCGCCCAAATATCAGACACCGAATGTCGGGGTGCCAAGACCCCAGCGGAAAAATGGCCAAAAAAAACGGGTGGGCTATAGCCTTGGTGGGGGCGTGGCGAGATCCGCCCGGACTCGGAATGCCCCCAGACTTCGTGGCGGCCTCCGTGTGATAAAAATAGACAGGCACAGCGCGCGCAAAATCAGCCCCGAAGGTCGGGTGCCAAGACCCCAGCGGAAAAATGGCCAAAAGCGGGTGGGCTATAGCCTTG
Organism: Citrus mangshanensis; assembly: GCA_030449895.1. Classification (NCBI taxonomy): domain Eukaryota; kingdom Viridiplantae; phylum Streptophyta; class Magnoliopsida; order Sapindales; family Rutaceae; genus Citrus; species Citrus mangshanensis. The sequence continues at coordinate 43,727 of JASUUJ010000066.1, read as the reverse complement.
GTGGGCGTGGGCGAGATTCGTCCTCGGACTCAGGAATGGCCCCAGACTTTGCGGGCGGCCTCCGTGTGCCAAAAATAGGCCACGGGCACAGCCGCGCCCAAAAATCAGCCCCCGAAGGTCGGGGTGCATAGACCCCCCAGCGGAAAAATGGCCAAAAACGGGTGGGCTAAAGCCTTGTTGGGGAGCGTGGGCGAAGTTCGTCCGCCGGACTCGGAATGGCCCCAGACTTGGCGGGCGGCCTCCGTGTGCCAAAAATAGGCCACGGGCAGAGCCGCGCCCAAAAATCAGCCCCCGAAGGTCGGGGTGCATAGACCCCCCAGCGGAAAAATGGCCAAAAAACGGGTGGGCTATAGCCTTGGTGGGCGTGGCGAGATCCGCCCGGACTCGGAATGCCCCCAGACTTCGTGGGCGGCCTCCGTGTGATAAAAATAGGCCACGGGCACAGCCGCGCCGCAAAATCAGCCCCCGAAGGTCGGGGTGCCAAGACCCCCCAGGGGAAAAATGGCCAAAAAACGGGTGGGCTATAGCCTTGGTGGGGGGCGTGGGCGAAGTTCCTCCGCCGGACTCGGAATGCCACCAGACTTGGAGGGCGGCCTCCGTGTGCCAAAAATAGGCCACGGGTACAGCCGCACCCAAAAATCAGCCCCCGAAGGTCGGGGTGCCAAGACCCCCCAGCGGAAAAATGGCCAAAAAACGGGTGGGCTATAGCCTTGGTGGGGGGCGTGGTCGAAGTTCGTCCGCCGGTCTCGGAATGGCCCCAGACTTGGCGGGCGGCCTCCGTGTACCAAAAATAGGCCACGGCGCCAGCCGCGCCCAAAAATCAGCCCCCGAAGGTCGGGGTGCCAAGACCCCCCAGCGGAAAAATGGCCAAAAAACGGGTGGGCTATAGCCTTGGTAGGCGTGGCGAGATCCTCCCGGACTCGGAATGGCCCCGGACTTGGCGGGGCGGCCTCCGTGTGACAAAAATAGCCAGGTACAGCCGCGCCCAAAAATCAGCCCCGAAGGTCAAGGGTGCGAGACCCCAAGCGGAAAAATGGCCAAAAGCGGGTGGGCTATAGCCTTGGTAGGCGTGGCGAGATTCGTCCGCCGGACTCGGAATGCCCCCAGACTTCGTGGGCGGCCTCCGTGTGATAAAAATGGCCCAGGCACAGCAGCGCCGCAAAATCAGCCCCGAAGGTCGGGTGCCAAGACCCCAGCGGAAAAATGGCCAAAAGCGGGTGGGCTATAGCCTTGGTAGGGCGTGGGGCGAGTCCGCGGACTCGGAATGGCCCCAGACCGTGGGCGGCCTCCGTGTGACAAAAATAGGCCACAGGCACAGCGCGCCGCAAAATCAGCCCCGAAGGTCAGGGTGCCAAGACCCCCAGCGGAAAAATGGCCAAAAGCGGGTGGGCTATAGCCTTGGTGGGGCGTGGGGCGGACCGTCCGCCGGACTCGGAATGCCACCAGACTTGGAGGCGGCCTCCGTGTGCCAAAAATAGGCCCACCCAGTACAGCGCGCCAAAAATCAGCCCCGAAGGTCGGGGTGCCAAGACCCCAGCGGAAAAATGGCCAAAAGCGGGTGGGCTATAGCCTTGGTGGGCGTGGTGAGATTCGTCCGCCGGTCTCGGAATGGCCCCAGACTTGGCGGGCGGCCTCCGTGTGCCAAAAATAGGCCACGGCCCCAGCCGCGCCCAAAAATCAGCCCCCGAAGGTCGGGGTGCCAAGACCCCCCAGCGGAAAAATGGCCAAAAAACGGGTGGGCTATAGCCTTGGTGGGGGGCGTGGGCGAAGTTCGTCCTCCGGACTCGGAATGGCCCCGGACTTGGCGGGCGGCCTCCGTGTGACAAAAATAGGCAACGGGTACAGCCGCGCCCAAAAATCAGCCCCCGAAGGTCGGGGTGCCAAGACCCCCCAGCGGAAAAATGGCCAAAAAACGGGTGGGCTATAGCCTTGGTGGGGGGCGTGGGCGAAGTTCGTCCGCCGGACTCGGAATGCCCCCAGACTTCGTGGGCGGCCTCCGTGTGATAAAAATAGGCCACGGGCACAGCCGCGCCGCAAAATCAGCCCCCGAAGGTCGGGGTGCCAAGACCCCCCAGCGGAAAAATGGCCAAAAAACGGGTGGGCTATAGCCATGAGTAGGCGTGGCGAGACCGTCCGCGGACTCGGAATGGCCCCAGACTTTGCGGGCGGCCTCCGTGTGCCAAAAATAGGCCACGGGCAGAGCCGCGCCCAAAAATCAGCCCCCGAAGGTCGGGGTGCATAGACCCCCCAGCGGAAAAATGGCAAAAAAACGGGTGGGCTATAGCCTTGTTGGGCGTGGCGAGATCGTCCGCGGACTCGGAATGGCCCCAGACTTTGCTGGCGGCCTCCGTGTGCCAAAAATGAGGCAGGCACAGCCGCACCCAAAAATCAGCACCCCAAGGTGGGTGCCAAGACCCCAGGAAAAATGGCCAAAAACCGGTGGCCTATAGCCTTGGTGGGGCGTGGGCGAGATTCGTTCGCCAGACTCGGAATGGCCTTAGACTTTGCGGGGCGGCCTCCGTGTGCCAAAAATAGGCCACAGGCACAGCGCGCCAAAAATCAGCCCCGAAGGTCGGGGTGCCAAGACCCCAGCGGAAAAATGGCCAAAGCGGGTGGGCTATAGCCCTTGTGGGGCGTGGGCGAAGTTCGTCCGCCGTGATCGGAATGGCCCCAGACTTTGCGGGCGGCCTCCGTGTGCCAAAAGAGGCCACAGGCACAGCCGCGCCCAAAAATCAGCGCCGAAGGTCGGGGTGCAAGACCCCAGCGGAAAAATGGCCAAAAAACGGGTGGGCTATAGCCTTGGTGGGGGGCGTGGGCGAAGTTCGTCCGCCGGACTCGGAATGGCCCCAGACTTTGCGGGCGGCCTCCGTGTGCCAAAAATAGGCCACGGGCACAGCCGCGCCCAAAAATCAGCGCCCGAAGGTCGGGGTGCCAAGACCCCCCAGCGGAAAAATTGCCAAAAAACGGGTGGGCTATAGCCTTGGTGGGGGGCGTGGGCGAAGTTCTTCCGCGGGACTCGGAATGGCACCAGACTTTGCGAGCGGCCTCCGTGTCCCAAAAATAGGCCACGGGCACAGCCGCGCCCAAAAATCAGCCCCCGAAGGTCGGGGTGCCAAGACCCCCCAGCGGAAAAATGGCCAAAAAACGGGTGGGCTATAGCCTTGGTGGGGGGCATGGGCGAAGTTCGTCCGCCGGACTCGGAATGGCCCCAGACTTTGCGGGCGGCCTCCGTGTGCCAAAAATAGGCCACGGGCACAGCCGCGCCCAAAAATCAGCCCCCGAAGGTCGGGGTGCCAAGACCCCCCAGCGGAAAAATGGCCAAAAAATGGGTGGGCTATAGCCTTGGTGGGGGGCGTGGGCGAAGTTCTTCCGCCGGACTCGGAATGCCACCAGACTTTGCGGGCGGCCTCCGTGTCCCAAAAATAGGCCACGGACACAGCCGCTCCCAAAAATCAGCCCCCGAAGGTCGCGGTGCCAAGACCCCTCAGCGGGAAAATGGCCAAAAAATGGGTGGGCTATAACCTTGGTGGGGGGCGTGGGCGAAGTTCTTCCGCCGGACTCGGAATGGCACCAGACTTTGCGGGCGGCCTCCGTGTCCCAAAAATAGGCCACGGGCACAGCCGCTCCCAAAAATCAGCCCCCGAAGGTCGGGGTGCCAAGACCCCCCAGCGGAAAAATGGCCAAAAAACGGGTGGGCTATAGCCTTGGTGGGGGGCGTGGGCGAAGTTCGTCCGCCGGACTCGGAATGGCCCCAGACTTTGCAGGCGGCCTCCGTGTGCCAAAAATAGGCCACGGGGACAGCCGCGCCCAAAAATCAGCCCCCGAAGGTCGGGGTGCCAAGACCCCCCAGCGGAAAAATGGCCAAAAAACGGGTGGGCTATAGCCTTGGTGGAGCGTCGCGAAGTTCGTCCGGACTCGGAATGGCCCCAGACTGCGGGCGGCATCCGTGTGCCAAAAATAGGCCAGGCACAGCAGCAAAAATCAGCCCCGAAGGTCGGGTACCAAGACCCCAGCGGAAAAATGGCCAAAAAGCGGGTGGGCTATAGCCTTGGTAGGCGTTGGCGAGTTCGCCGCGGACTCGGAATAGCCCCAGACTTCGTGGCGCCCTCCGTGTGACAAAAATAGGCCCACAGGCACAGCGCGCGCAAAATCAGCCCCGAAGGTCGGGTGCAAGACCCCAGCGGAAAAATGGCCAAAAGCGGGTGGGCTATAGCCTTGGTGGGGCGTGGCGAATCCGCCCGGTCTCGGAATGGCCCCAGACTTGGCGGGCGGCCTCCGTGTGCCAAAAATAGGCCACGGCCCCAGCGCGCCCAAATCAGCCCCGAGTCGGGGTGCCAAGACCCCAGCGGAAAAATGGCCAAAAGCGGGTGGGCTATAGCCTTGGTAGGCGTGGCGAGGTCCTCGGACTCGGAATGGCCCGGACTTGGCGGGCGGCCTCCGTGTGCCAAAAAAAGGCAACGGGAACAGCCGTGCCCAAAAATCAGCCCCGAAGGTCGGGTGCCAAGACCCCAGCGGAAAAATGGCCAAAAGCGGGTGGGCTATAGCCTTGGTAGGCGTGGGCGAAGATTCGTCCGCCGGACTCGGAATGCCCCAGACTTCGTGGCGGCCTCCGTGTGATAAAATAGGCCACAGGCACAGCGCGCCCAAAATCAGCCCCGAAGGTCAGGGTGCCAAGACCCCAGCGGAAAAATGGCCAAAAGCGGGTGGGCTATAGCCTTGGGGCGTGGCGAAGTCGTCCTCGGACTCGGAATGGCCCCAGACTGCGGGGCGGCCCGTGTGCCAAAAATAGGCCACGGGCACAGCCGCGTCCAAAAATCAGCCCCCGAAGGTCGGGGTGCATAGACCCCCCAGCGGAAAAATGGCCAACAAACGGGTGGGCTATAGCCTTGTTGGGGAGCGTGGCGAGATTCGTCCGCGGACTCGGAAGCCCCAGACTTGGCGGGCGGCCTCCGTGTGCCAAAAATAGGCCACAGGCAGAGGCGAAAATCAGCCCCGAAGGTCGGGTGCATAGACCACCAGCGGAAAAATGGCCAAAAAGCGGGTGGGCTATAGCCTTGGTGGGCGTGGCGAGTCGTCCCGGACTCGGAATGCCACCAGACTTGGCGGGCGGCCTCCGTGTGCCAAAAATAGGCCACGGGTACAGCCGCGCCCAAAAATCAGCCCCCGAAGGTCGGGGTGCCAAGACCACCCAGCGGAAAAATGGCCAAAAAACGGGTGGGCTATAGCTTTGGTGGGGGGCGTGGGCGAAGTTCGTCCGCCGGTCTCGGAATGGCCCCAGACTTTGCGGGCGGCCTCCGTGTGCCAAAAATAGGCCACGGGCACACGCCCAAAATCAGCCCCGAAGGTGGTGCCAAGACCCCAGGGAAAAATGGCCATGGTGGGCTATAGCCTTGGTGGGCGTGGCGAAGTTCCTCCGCGGACTCAGAATGCCACCAGACTTGGAGGCGGCCTCCGTGTGCCAAAAATAGGCCCAGGTACAGCCGCCAAAAATCAGCCCCGAAGGTCAGGGTGCCAAGACCCCCAGCGGAAAAATGGCCAAAAAACGGGTGGGCTATAGCCTTGGTAGGGCGTGGTGAGTCCGCCCGGTCTCGGAATGGCCCCAGACTTGGCGGCGGCCTCCAAAAATACAGCCGCGCCCAAAAATCAGCCCCGAAGGTCGGGGTGCCAAGACCCCAGCGGAAAAATGGCCAAAAGCGGGTGGGCTATAGCCTTGGTAGGCGTGGGCGAAGTTCGTCCGCCGGACTCGGAATGCCCCCAGACTTCGTGGGCGGCCTCCGTGTGATAAAAATAGGCCACGGGCACAGCCGCGCCGCAAAATCAGCCCCCGAAGGTCGGGGTGCCAAGACCCCCCAGCGGAAAAATGGCCAAAAAACGGGTGGGCTATAGCCTTGGTGGGGGGCGTGGGCGAAGTTCGTCCGCCGGACTCGGAATGGCCCCAGACTTCGTGGGCGGCCTCCGTGTGACAAAAATAGGCCACGGGCACAGCCGCGCCGCAAAATCAGCCCCCGAAGGTCGGGGTGCCAAGACCCCCCAGCGGAAAAATGGCCAAAAAACGGGTGGGCTATAGCCTTGGTGGGGGGCGTGGGCGAAGTTCGTCCGCCGGACTCGGAATGCCACCAGACTTGGAGGGCGGCCTCCGTGTGCCAAAAATAGGCCACGGGTACAGCCGCGCCCAAAAATCAGCCCCCGAAGGTCGGGTGCAAGACCCCAGCGGAAAAATTGCCAAAAAAGCGGGTGGGCTATAGCCTTGGTGGGGAGTGGTTCGTAAATCCCGGTCTCGGAATGGCCCCAGACTTGGCGGGCGGCCTCCGTGTGCCAAAAATAGGCCACGGCCCCAGCCGCGCCCAAAAATCAGCCCCCGAAGGTCGGGGTGCCAAGACCCCCCAGCGGAAAAATGGCCAAAAAACGGGTGGGCTATAGCCTTGGTGGGGGGCGTGGGCGAAGTTCGTCCTCCGGACTCGGAATGGCCCCGGACTTGGCGGGCGGCCTCCGTGTGACAATAACTTGGTACAGCGCGCCCAAAAATCAGCCCCGAAGGTCGGGGTGCCAAGACCCCAGCGGAAAAATTGCCAAAAGCGGGTGGGCTATAGCCTTGGTAGGCGTGGCGAGACCGTCCGCCGGACTCGGAATGCCCCAGACTTCGTGGCGGCCTCCGTGTGATAAAAATAGGCGGGCACAGCGCCGCAAAAATCAGCCCCGAAGGTCGGGATGCCAAGACCCCCAGCGGAAAAATGGCCATGGGTGGGCTATAGCCTTGGTGGGGGGCGTGGGCGAAGTTCGTCCGCCGGACTCGGAATGGCCCCAGACTTCGTGGGCGGCCTCCGTGTGACAAAAATAGGCCACGGGCACAGCCGCGCCGCAAAATCAGCCCCCGAAGGTCGGGGTGCCAAGACCCCCCAGCGGAAAAATGGCCAAAAAACGGGTGGGCTATAGCCTTGGTGGGGGGCGTGGGCGAAGTTCGTCCGCCGGACTCGGAATGCCACCAGACTTGGAGGGCGGCCTCCGTGTGCCAAAAATAGGCCACGGGTACAGCCGCGCCCAAAAATCAGCCCCCGAAGGTCGGGGTGCCAAGACCCCCCAGCGGAAAAATGGCCAAAAAACGGGTGGGCTATAGCCTTGGTGGGGGGCGTGGTCGAAGTTCGTCCGCCGGTCTCGGAATGGCCCCAGACTTGGCGGGCGGCCTCCGTGTGCCAAAAATAGGCCACGGCCCCAGCCGCGCCCAAAAATCAGCCCCCGAAGGTCGGGGTGCCAAGACCCCCCAGCGGAAAAATGGCCAAAAAACGGGTGGGCTATAGCCTTGGTAGCGTGGGGCGTAGATGATGAAGACCGGGCGGCCTCCGTGTGACAAAAATAGGCCAGGCACAGCGCGCCCAAAAATCAGCCCCGAAGGTCGGGGTGCCAAGACCCCAGCGGAAAAATGGCCAATGGGTGGGCACTTCAGCCCCGAAGGTCGGGTGCCAAGACCCCAGCGGAAAAATGGCCCGGGTGGGCTATAGCCTTGGTGGGCGTTCCCGGACTCGGAATGCCCCAGACCAGGCGGCCTCCGTGTGATAAAAATAGGCCACGGGCACAGCCGCGCCGCAAAATCAGCCCCCGAAGTTCGGGGTGCCAAGACCCCCCAGCGGAAAAATGGCCAATGGTGGGCTATAGCCTTGGTAGGCGGGCGAGTTCGTCCGCGGACTCGGAATGCCACCATACTTGGAGGCGGCCTCCGTGTGCCAAAAATAGGCCACCCAGGTACAGCCCGCCCAAAAATCAGCCCCGAAGGTCGGGGTGCCAAGACCCCAGCGGAAAAATGGCCAAATGGGTGGGCTATAGCCTTGGTGGGGCGTGGGCGAGTCCGCCTGTCTCGGAATGGCCCCAGACTTTGCGGCGGCCTCCGTGTGCCAAAAATAGGCCACGGGCACAGCCGCCATAAAATCAGCCCCGAGTCAGGTGCCAAGACCCCAGCGGAAAAATGGCCAAAAAGCGGGTGGGCTATGCCTTAGGCGTGGGCGAGTCGTCCTCCGGACTGGAATGGCCCCAGACTTGGGCGGCCTCCGTGTGATAAAAATAGGCCACGGGCACAGCCGCGTCCAAAAATCAGCCCCCGAAGGTCGGGGTGCATAGACCCCCCAGCGGAAAAATGGCCAAAAAACGGGTGGGCTATAGCCTTGGTGGGGGGCGTGGGCGAAGTTCGTCCGCCGGACTCGGAATGCCACCAGACTTGGAGGGCGGCCTCCGTGTGCCAAAAATAGGCCACGGGTACAGCCGCGCCCAAAAATCAGCCCCCGAAGGTCGGGGTGCCAAGACCCCCCAGCGGAAAAATGGCCAAAAAACGGGTGGGCTATAGCCTTGGTGGGGGGCGTGGGCGAAGTTCGTCCGCCGGTCTCGGAATGGCCCCAGACTTTGCGGGCGGCCTCCGTGTGCCAAAAATAGGCCACGGGCACAGCCGCGCCGCAAAATCAGCCCCCGAAGGTCGGGGTGCCAAGACCCCCCAGGGGAAAAATGGCCAAAAAACGGGTGGGCTATAGCCTTGGTGGGGGGCGTGGGCGAAGTTCGTCCTCCGGACTCGGAATGGCCCCAGACTTTGCGGGCGGCCTCTGTGTGCCAAAAATAGGCAACGGGCACAGCCGCGCCCAAAAATCAGCCCCCGAAGGTCGGGGTGCATAGACCCCCCAGCGGAAAAATGGCCAAAAAACGGGTGGGCTATAGCCTTGTTGGGGTGCGTGGGCGAAGTTCGTCCGCCGGACTCGGAATGGCCCCAGACTTGGCGGGCGGCCTCCGTGTGCCAAAAATAGGCCACGGGCAGAGCCGCGCCCAAAAATCAGCCCCCGAAGTTCGGGGTGCCAAGACCCCCCAGCGGAAAAATGGCCAAAAAACGGGTGGGCTATAGCCTTGGTGGGGGGCGTGGGCGAAGTTCGTCCGCCGGTCTCGGAATGGCCCCAGACTTGGCGGGCGGCCTCCGTGTGCCAAAAATAGGCCACGGCCTCAGCCGCGCCCAAAAATCAGCCCCCGAAGGTCGGGGTGCCAAGACCCCCCAGCGGAAAAATGGCCAAAAAACGGGTGGGCTATAGCCTTGGTGGGGGGCGTGGGCGAAGTTCGTCCGCCGGACTCGGAATGGCCCCAGACTTGGCGGGCGGCCTCCGTGTGCCAAAAATAGGCCACGGCCCCAGCCGCGCCCAAAAATCAGCCCCCGAAGGTCGGGGTGATAAGAACCCCCAGCGGAAAAATGGCCAAAAAACGGGTGGGCTATAGCCTTGGTGGGCGGCGTGGGCGAAGTTCGTCCGCCGGGCTCGGAATGGCCCCAGACTTTGCGGGCGGCCTCCGTGTGCCAAAAATAGGCCACGGACACAGCCGCGCCCCAAAATCAGCCCCCGAAGGTCGGGGTACCAAGACCCCCCAGCGGAAAAATGGCCAAAAACCGGGTGGGCTATAGCCTTGGTGGGGGGCGTGGGCGAAGTTCGTCCGCCGGACTCGGAATGGCCCCAGACTTTGCGGGTGGCCTCCGTGTGCAAAAAATAGGCCACGGGCACAGCCGCGCCCAAAAATCAGCCCCCGAAGGTCGGGGTGCCAAGACCCCCCAGCGGAAAAATGGCCAAAAAACGGGTGGGCTATAGCCTTGGTGGGGGGCGTGGGCGAAGTTCGTCCTCCGGACTCGGAATGGCCCCGGACTTGGCGGGCGGCCTCCGTGTGCCAAAAATAGGCAACGGGTACAGCCGCGCCCAAAAATCAGCCCCCGAAGGTCGGGGTGCCAAGACCCCCCAGCGGAAAAATGGCCAAAAAACGGGTGGGCTATAACATTGGTGGGGGGCGTGGGCGAAGTTCGTCCGCCGGTCTCGGAATGCCCCCAGACTTTGCGGGCGGCCTCCGTGTGCCAAAAATAGGCCACGGGCACAGCCGCGCCGCAAAATCAGCCCCCGAAGGTCGGGGTGCCAAGACCCCCCAGCGGAAAAATGGCCAAAAAACGGGTGGGCTATAGCCTTGGTGGGGGGCGTGGGCGAAGTTCGTCCGCCGGACTCGGAATGCCCCCAGACTTGGAGGGCGGCCTCCGTGTGCCAAAAATAGGCCACGGGTACAGCCGCGCCCAAAAATCAGCCCCCGAAGGTCGGGGTGCCAAGAACCCCCAGCGGAAAAATGGCCAAAAAACGGGTGGGCTATAGCCTATGTCGGGGGCGTGGCCGAAGTTCGTCCGCCGGACTCGGAATGGCCATAGACTTTGTGGGCGGCCTCCGTGTGCCAAAAATAGGCCACGGGCACAGCCGCGGCCAAAAGTCAGCCCCCGAAGGTCGGGGTGCCAAGACCCCCCAGCGGAAAAATGGCCAAAAAACGGGTGGGCTATAGCCTTGGTGGGCGTGGCGGTCGTCCGCGGACTCGGAATGGCCCCAGACTTGGCGGGCGGCCCCGTGTGCCAAAAATAGGCCGCAGGCACAACCGCGTCAAAAATCAGCCCCGAAGGTCGGTGCCAAGACCCCAGCGGAAAAATGGCCAAAAGCGGGTGGGCTATAGCCTTGGTAGGCGTGGGCGAGATCGTTCGCGGACTCGGAATGGCCTTAGACTTTGCGGGCGGCCTCCGTGTGCCAAAAATAGGTTGGGGTGCCAAGACCCCCCAGCGGAAAAATGGCCAAAAAAAGGGTGGGCTATAGCCTTGGTGGGGCGTGGGCGGGTCGTCCGCCGGACTCGGAATGGCCCCAGACTTGCCGGGCGGCCTCCGTGTGCCAAAAATAGGACACGGCCACAGCCGCGCCCCAAAATCAGCTCCCGAAGGTCGGGGTGCGAAGACCCCCCAGCGGAAAAATGGCCAAAAAACGGGTGGGCTATAGCCTTTGTGGGGCGTGGCGAGATCCGCCCCGGACTCGGAATGGCCCCAGACTTTTCGGGCGGCCTCCGTGTGCCAAAAATAGGCCACGGGCACAGCCGCGCCCCAAAATCAGCCCCCGAAGGTCGGGGTGCCAGGACCCCCCAGCGGAAAAATGGCCAAAAAATGGGTGGGCTATAGCCTTGGTGGGGGGCGTGGGCGAAGTTCGTCCGCGAGACTCGGAATGGCCCCAGACTTGGGGGGCGGCCTCCGTGTGTCAAAAAAACGCCACGGGCACAGCCGCAACCCAAAAATCAGCCCCCGATGGTCGGGGTGCCAAGCCCCCCCAGCGGAAAAATGGCCAAAAAACGGGTGGGCTATAGCCTTGGTGGGGGGCGTGGGCGAAGTTCGTCCGCCGGACTCGAAATGGCCCCCGACTTGGCGGGCGGCCTCCGTGTGCCAAAATGTACAGGCACACCCAAAATCAGCCCCGAAGGTCGGGGTGCCAAGACCCCAGCGGAAAAATGGCCAAAAGCGGGTGGGCTATAGCCTTGGTGGGCGTGGGCGAGAGTTCGTTCGCGGACTCGGAATGGCCTTAGACTTTAGGCGGCCGCCGTGTGCCAAAAATAGGCACAGCCGCGCCAAAGTCAGCCCCGAAGGTCGGGGTGCCAAGACCCCAGCGGAAATATGGCCAAAAGCGGGTGGGCTATAGCCTTGGTGGGGCGTGGCGAGATCGTCCGCCGGACTCGGAATGGCCCCAGACTTTGCGGACGGCCTCCGTGTACCAAAAATAGGCCACGGGCACAGCCGCGCCCAAAAATCAGCGCCCGAAGGTCGGGGAGCCAAGACCCCCCAGCGGAAAAATGGCCAAAAAACGGGTGGGCTATAGCCTTGGTGGGGGGCGTGGGCGAAGTTCGTCCGCCGGACTCGGAATGGCCCCAGACTTTGCGGGCGGCCTCCGTGTGCCAAAAATAGTCCACGGGCACAGCCGCGCCCAAAAATCACCGCCCGAAGGTCGGGATGCAAAGACCCCCCAGCGGAAAAATGGCCAAAAAACGGGTGGGCTATAGCCTTGGTGGGGGGCGTGGGCGAAGTTCGTCCGCCGGACTCGGAATGGCCCCAGAATTTGCAGGCGGCCTCCGTGTGCCAAAAATAGGCCACGGGCACAGCCACGTCCAAAAATCAGCCCCCGAAGGTCGGGGTGCCAAGACCCCCCAGCGGAAAAATGGCCATAAAACGGGTGGGCTATAGCCTTGGTGGGGGGCGTGGGCGAAGTTCGTCCGCCGGACTCGGAATGGCCCCAGACTTGGCGGGCGGCCCCCGTGTGCCAAAAATAGGCCACGGCCACAGCCGCGTCCAAAAATCAGCCCCCGAAGGTTGGGGTGCCAAGAACCCCCAGCGGAAAAATGGCCAAAAAACGGGTGGGCTATAGCCTTGGTGGGGGGCGTGGGCGAAGTTCGTCCGCCGGACTCGGAATGGCCCCAGACTTGGCGGGCGGCCCCCGTGTGCCAAAAATAGGCCACGGGCACAACCGCGTCCAAAAATCAGCCCCCGAAGGTCGGGGTGCCAAGACCCCCCAGCGGAAAAATGGCCAAAAAACGGGTGGGCTATAGCCTTGGTGGGGGGCGTGGGCGAAGTTCGTTCGCCGGACTCGGAATGGCCTTAGACTTTGCGGGCGGCCTCCGTGTGCCAAAAATAGGTTGGGGTGCCAAGACCCCCCAGCGGAAAAATGGCCAAAAAACGGGTGGGCTATAGCCTTGTTGGGGGGCCTGGGCGAAGTTCGTCCGCCGGACTCGGAATGGCCCCAGACTTTGCGGGCGGCCTCCGTGTGCAAAAAATAGGCTACGGGCACAGCACCCAAAATCAGCCCACGAAGGTCGTGGTGCCTAGACCCCCCTGCGGAAAATTGGCCTAAACACGGGTGGGCTATAGCCTTGGTGGGCGTGGCGAGGAGTTCGTCCGCGGACTCGGAATGGCCCGGACTTTGCGGGCGGCCTCTGTGTGCCAAAAATAGGCCACGGCACAGCCGCGCCCCAAAATCATCCCGAATGTCGGGTGCCAAGACCCCAGCGGAAAAATGGCCATTGGTGAGCTATAGCCTATGTGGGCGTGGCGAGTTAAATCCGCCGGACTCGGAATGGCCATAGACTTTGCGGGCGGCCTCTGTGTGCCAAAAATAGGCCACGGGCACAGCCGCGGTCAAAAATCACCCCCGAAGGTCGGGGTGCCAAGACCCCCCAGCGGAAAAATGGCCAAAAAACGGGTGGGCTATAGCCTTGGTGGGGGGCGTGGGCGAAGTTCGTCAGCCGGACTCGGAATGGCCCCAGACTTGGCGGGCGGCCTCCGTGTGCCAAAAATAGGCCACGGGCACAGCTGCGCCCCAAAATCAGCCCCCGAAGGTCGGGGTGCCAAGCCCCCCCAGCGGAAAAATGGCCAAAAAACGGGTGGGTTATAGCCTTGGTGGGGCGTGGGCGAATTCGTCCGCCGGACTCGGAATGGCCCCAGACTTGGCGGGCGGCCTCCGTGTGCCAAAAATAGGCCACGGGCACAGCCGCGCCCCAAAATCAGCCCCCGAAGGTCGGGGTGCGAAGACCCCCCAGCGTAAAAATGGCCATAAAACGGGTGGGCTATAGCCTTGGTGGGCGTGGGCGAGAGATCCGCCGGACTCGGAATGGCCCCAGACTTGGCGGGCGGCCCCGTGTGCCAAAAATAGGCCCAGGCACAAGCGTCAAAAATCAGCCCCGAAGGTGGGTGCCAAGCCCCAGCGGAAAAATGGCCAAAAGCGGGTGGGCTATAGCGGTGGGGCGTGGGCGAGTCGTCCGCCCGGACTCGGAATAGCCCCAGACTTGGCGGGCGGCCCCGTGTGCCAAAAATAGGCACAACCGCGTCAAAAATCAGCCCCGAAGGTCGGGTGCCAAGACCCCCCAGCGGAAAAATGGCCAAAAAACGGGTGGGCTACAGCCTTGGTGGGGGGCGTGGGCGAAGTTCGTTCGCCGGACTCGGAATGGCCTTAGACTTTGCGGGCGGCCTCCGTGTGCCAAAAATAGGTTGGGGTGCCAAGACCCCCCAGCGGAAAAATGGCCAAAAAACGGGTGGGCTATAGCCTTGTTGGGGGGCGTGGCAGGAGTTCGTCCGCCGGACTCGGAATGGCCCCAGACTTTGCGGGCGGCCTCCGTGTGCCAAAAATAGGCCACGGGCACAGCCGCACCCCAAAATCAGCCCCCGAAGGTCGTGGTGCCAAGACCCCCCAGCGGAAAAATGGCCAAAAAACGGGTGGGCTATAGCCTTGGTGGGGGGCGTGGCAGGAGTTCGTCCGCCGGACTCGGAATGGCCCCAGACTTTGCGGGCGGCCTCTGTGTGCCAAAAATAGGCCACGGGCACAGCCGCGCCCCAAAATCAGCCCCCGAATGTCGGGGTGCGAAGACCCCCCAGCGGAAAAATGGCCAAAAAACGGGTGGGCTACAGCCTATGTCGGGCGTGGCGAAGTCCCGGACTCGGAATAGCCATAGACTTTGCGGGCGGCCTCATGTGCCAAAAATAGGCCACGGGCACAGCCGCGGTCAAAATCACCCCGAAGGTCAGGGTGCCAAGACCCCAGCGGAAAAATGGCCAAAAGCGGGTGGGCTATAGCCTTGGTGGGGGGTCAGCCGGACTCGGAATGGCCATAGACTTGGCGGGCGGCCTCCGTGTGCCAAAAATAGGCCACGGGCACAGCTACGCCCCAAAATCAGCCCCCGAAGGTCGGGGTGCCAAGCCCCCCCAGCGGAAAAATGGCCAAAAATCGGGTGGGCGATAGCCTTGGTAGGCGTGGCGGGTCGTCCCGCCGGACTCGGAATGGCCCCAGACTTGGCGGGCGGCCTCCGTGTGCCAAAAATAGGCCACGTGCACAGCTGCGCCCCAAAATCAGCCCCCGAAGGTCGGGGTACGAAGACCCCCCAGCGGAAAAATGGCCAAAAAACGGGTGGGCTATAGCCTTGGTGGGGGGCGTGGGTGAAGTTCGTCCGCCAGACTCGGAATGGCCCCAGACTTTGCGGGCGGCCTCCGTGGGCCAAAAATAGGCCACGGGCACAGCCGCGCCCCAAAATCAGCCCCCGAAGGTCGGGGTGCCAAGACCCCCCAGCGGAAAAATGGCCAAAAAATGGGTGGGCTATAGCCTTGGTGGGGGGCGTGGGCGAAGTTCGTCCGCCGTACTCGGAATGGCCGCAGACTTTGCGGGCGGCCTCCGTGTGCCAAAAATAGGCCACGGGCACAGCCGCGCCCCAAAATCAGCCCCCGAAGGTCGGGGTGCCAAGACCCCCCAGCGGAAAAATGGCCAAAAAACGGGTGGGCTATAGCCTTGGTGGGGGGCGTGGCAGGAGTTCGTCCGCCGGACTCGGAATGGACCCAGACTTTGCGGGCGGCCTCTGTGTGCCAAAAACAGGCCACCGGCACAGCCGCGCCCCAAAATCAGCCCCCGAATGTCGGGGTGCCAAGACCCCCCAGCGGAAAAATGGCCAAAAAACGGGTGGGCTATAGCCTATGTCGGGGGCGTGGCCGAAGTTCGTCCGCCGGACTCGGAATGGCCATAGACTTTGTGGGCGGCCTCCGTGTGCCAAAAATAGGCCACGGGCACAAAAGTCAGCCCCGAAGGTGGGTGCCAAGACCCCAGCGGAAAAATGGCCAAAAGCGGGTGGGCTATAGCCTTGGTAGGCGTGGCGAGATTCGTCAGCGGACTCGGAATGGCAGAACTTGGCGGGCGGCCTCCGTGTGCCAAAAATAGGCCACAGGCACAGCTGCGCCCCAAAATCAGCCCCGAAGGTCGGGTGCCAAGCCCCAGCGGAAAAATGGCCATGGGTGGGTTATAGCCTTGGTGGGCGTGGCGGGTCGTCCGCCGGACTCGGAATAGCCCCAGACTTGGCGGGCGGCCTCCGTGTGCAAAAATAGGCCAGGCACAGCCAAAAATCCGAAGGTGTGCCAAAGCCCCAGCGGAAAAATGGCCCGGGTGGGCTATAGCCTTGGTGGCGTAGACTTGGCGGGCGGCCTCCGTGTGCCAAAAATTAGCCAGGCACAGCCGCGCCCAAATCAGCCCCCAAAGGTCAGTGCCAAGACCCCAGCGGAAAAATGGCCAAAAGCGGGTGGGCTATAGCCTTGGTGGGGCGTGGCGAGCGTCAGCGGACTCGGAATGGCCCCAGACTTGGCGGGCGGCCTCCGTGTGCCAAAAATAGGCCACGGCACAGCCGTGCCCAAAATCAAAGGTCGGGGTGCCAAGACCCCAGCGGAAAAATGGCCAAAACGGGTGGGCTATAGCCTTGGTAGGCGTGGCGGAGATCGTCCCGGACTGGAATGGCCCCAGACTTTGTGGCGGCCTCCGTGTGCCTAAAATAGGCCACAGGCACCAAAAATAACCCCGAAGGTCGGGGTGCCAAGCCCCAGCGGAAAAATGGCCAAAAGCGGGTGGGCTATAGCCTTGGTGGGGCGTGGCGAGTTCGTCCCGGACTCGAAATGGCCCCGACTTGGCGGGCGGCCTCCGTGTGCCAAAATTAGCCAAAGGTCACAGCCGCGCCCAAAATCAGCCCCCAAAGGTCAGTGCCAAGACCCCAGCGGAAAAATGGCCATGGTGGGCTATAGCCTTGGTAGGCGTGGGCGAGGTCCGCCCGGACTCGGAATAGCCCCAGACTTGGCGGGCGGCCTCCGTGTGCCAAAAATAGGCCCGCAGGCACAGCCGTGCCCCAAAATCAGCCCCGAAGGTCGGGGTGCCAAGACCCCAGCGGAAAAATGGCCAAAAGCGGGTGGGCTATAGCCTTGGTGGGGCGTGGCGTCGTCCGCGGACTCGGAATGGCCCCAGACTTTGTGGGCGGCCTCCGTGTGCCTAAAATAGGCCACGGGCACAAAAATCAGCCCCGAAGGTCGGGGTGCCAAGACCCCCTGCGGAAAAATGGCCATGGTGGGCTATAGCCTTGGTGGGGCGTGGCGAAGTTCGTCCGCCGGACTCGAAATGGCCCGACTTGGCGCGGCCTCCGTTTGCCAAAAATTAGCCACGGGCACAGCGCGCCCAAAATCAGCCCCGAAGGTCGGGGTGCAAGACCCCCAGCGGAAAAATGGCCAAAAGCGGGTGGGCTATAGCCTTGGTGGGGGCAGGCGAGTTCGTCCGCCCCGGACTCGGAATAGCCCCAGACTTGGCGGGCGGCCTCCGTGTGCTAAAAATAGGCCACGGGCACAGCCGTGCCCAAAATCAGCCCCGAAGGTGGTGCCAAGACCCCAGCGGAAAAATGGCCAAAAACGGGTGGGCTATAGCCTTGGTAGAGGCGTGGCGAGATTCGTCCGGACTCGGAATGGCCCCAGACTTTGCGGGCGGCCTCCGTGTGCCTAAAAATAGGCAACAGACACAGCCGCGACCCAAAATCAACCACGAAGGTCGGGGTGCCAAGACCCCCCTGCGGAAAAATGGCCAAAAGCGGGTGGGCTATAGCCTTGGTGGGGCGTGGGCGAGTTCGTCCGCGGACTCGAAATGGCCCGAGACTTTGCGCGGCCTCCGTGTGCCAAAAATTGGCCACAGGCATGACAAAATCAGCCCCGAAGGTCGGGTGCCAAGACCCTTAGCGGAAAAATGGCCAAAAGCGGGTGGGCTATAGCCTTGGTAGGCGTGGCGAGATTCGTCCGCCGGACTCGGAATGGCCCCAGACTTGGCGGGCGGCCGCCGTGTGCCAAAATAGGCCACGGGCACAGCCGCGCCCCAAAATCAGCCCCCGAAGGTCGGGGTGCCAAGACCCCCCAGCGGAAAAATGGCCAAAAAACGGGTGGGCTATAGCCTTGGTGGGGGGCATCGTCCGCCGGACTCGGAATGGCCCCAGACTTGGGGCGGCCTCCGTGTGCCAAAAATGGGCACAGCCGCGCCCAAAATCAGCTCCCGAAGTCGGTGCGAAGACCCCAGCGGAAAAATGGCCAAAAGCGGGTGGGCTATTGCCTTGGTGGGCGTAGGTTAAATCCGGACTCGGAATGGCCCCAGACTTGGCTGGCGGCCTCCGTGTGCCAAAAATAGGCCACGGGCACAGCCGCGACCCAAAAATCAGCCCGCGAAGGTCGGGGTGCCAAGCCCCCCCAGCGGAAAAATGGCCAAAAAACGGGTGGGCTATAGCCTTGGTGGGGGGCGTGGGCGAAGTTCGTCCGCCGGACTCGGAATGGCCCCAGACCTGGCGGGCGGCCTCCGTGTGCCAAAAATTGGCCACAGGCACAGCCGCGCCCCAAAATCAGCCCCCGAAGGTCGGGGTGCCACGACCCCCCAGCGGAAAAATGGCCAAAAAACGGGTGGGCTATAGACTTCGTGGGGGGCGTGGGCGAAGTTCGTCCGCCGGACTCGGAATGGCCCCAGACTTGGCGGGCGGCCTCCTGCCCAAGCAGGTGGGGGCGGACTGGAATGGCCCAGACAAAAGCAGCCCCCGAAGGTCGGGGTGCCAAGCCCCCCCAGCGGAAAAATGGCCAAAAAACGGGTAGGCTATATAGCCTTGGTGGGGGGCGTGGGCGAAGTTCGTCCGCCGGACTCGGAATGGCCCCAGACTTGGCGGGCGGCCTCCGTATGCCAAAAATAGGCCACGGGCACAGCCGCGCCACAAAATCTTCCTCCGAAGGTCGGGGTGCCAAGACACCCCTGCGGAAAAATGGCCAAAAAACGGGTGGGCTATAGCCTTGGTGGGGGGCGTGGGCGAAGTTCGTCCGCCGGACTCGAAATGGCCCCCGACTTGTCGGGCGGCCTCCGTGTGCCAAAAATAGGCCACGGGCACAGCCGCGACCAAAAAATCAGCCCCCGAAGGTCGGGGTGCCAAGCCCCCCCAGCGGAAAAATGGCCAAAAGGTGGGCTATAGACTTCGTGGGGCGTGGGCGAGATTCGTTCGCGGACTCGGAATGGCCTTAGACAGGCGGCCTCCGTGTGCCAAAAATAGGCCAGGCACAGCCTCGCCCAAATATCAGCCCCCGAAGGTCGGGGTGCCAAGCCCCCCCAGCGGAAAAATGGCCAAAAAATGGGTGGGCTATAGCCTTGGTGGGGGGCGTGGGGGAAGTTTGTCCGCCGGACTCGGAAAGGCCCCAGACTTTGCGGGCGGCCTCCGTGTGCCAAAACTAGGCCACGGGCACAGCCGCGCCCCAAAAATCAGCCCCCGAAGGTCGGGGTGCCAAGACCCCCCAGCGGAAAAATGGCCAAAAAATGGGTGGGCTATAGCCTTGGTGGGGGGCGTGGGCGGAGTTCGTCCGCCGGACTCGGAATGGCCCCAGACTTTGCGGGCGGCCTCCGTGTGCCAAAAATAGGCCACGGGCACAGCCGCGCCCAAAAATCAGCCCCCGAAGGTCGGGGTGCCAAGACCCCCAGCGGAAAAATGGCCAAAAAACGGGTTGGCTATAGCCTTGGTGGGGGGCGTGGGCGAAGTTCGTCCGCCGGACTCGGAATGGCCCCAGACTTTGCGGGAGGCCTCCGTGTGCCAAAAATAGGCCACGGGCACAGCCGCGACCCAAAAATCAGCCCCCGAAGGTCGGGGTGCCAAGACCCCCAGCGGAAAAATGGCCAAAAAACGGGTTGGCTATAGCCTTGGTGGGGGGCGTGGGCGAAGTTCGTCCGCCGGACTCGGAATGGCCCCAGACTTTGCGGGAGGCCTCTGTGTGCCAAAAATAGGCCACGGGCACAGCCGCGACCCAAAAATCAGCCCCCGAAGGTCGGGGTGCCAAGCCCCCCCAGCGGAAAAATGGCCAAAAAACGGGTGGGCTATAGCCTTCGTGGGGGCGTCCGGACTCGGAATGGCCCCAGACTTGGCGGGCGGCCTCAGTGTGCCAAAAATTGGCCACGGGCACAGCCGCGACCCAAAAATCAGCCCCCAAAGGTCGGGGTGCCAAGCCCCCCCAGCGGAAAAATGGCCAAAAAACGGGTGGGCTATAGCCTTGGTGGGGGGCGTGGGCGAAGTTCATCCGCCGGACTCGGAATGGCCCTTGACTTGGCGGGCGGCCTCCGTGTTCCAAAAATAGGCCACGGGCACAGCCGCGCCACAAAATCATCCTCCGAAGGTCGGGGTGCGAAGACCCCCCTGCGGAAAAATGGCCAAAAAACGGGTGGGCTATAGCCTTGGTGGGGGGCGTGGGCGAAGTTCGTCCGCCGGACTCGAAATGGCCCCCGACTTGGCGGGCGGCCTCCGTGTGCCAAAAATAGGCCACGGGCACAGCCGCGACCAAAAAATCAGCCCCCGAAGGTCGGGGTGCCAAGCCCCCCCAGCGGAAAAATGGCCAAAAAACGGGTGGGCTATAGCCTTGGTGGGGGGCGTGGGCGAAGTTCGTCCGCCGGACTCGGAATGGCCCCAGACTTTGCGGGCGGCCTCCGTGTGCCAAAAATAGGCCACGGGCACAGCCGCGTCCAAAAATCATCCCCGAAGGTCGGGGTGCCAAGCCCCCCCAGCTGAAAAATGGCCAAAAAACGGGTGTGCTATAGCCAGGGTGGTGTGCTTGGGTCAAGTTCGTCCGCCGGACTCGGAATGGACACAGACTTTGCGGGCGGCCTCCGTGTGCCAAAGATAGGCCCACGGGCACAGCGCGACAAAAATCAGCCCCGAAGGTCGGTGCCAAGACCCCAGCGGAAAAATGGCCCGGGTGGGCTATAACATTGGTGGGCGTGGCGAGTTCGTCCGCCGGACTCGGAATGCCCCCAGACTTTGCGGGCGGCCTCCGTGTGCCAAAAATAGGCCACGGGCACAGCCGCGCCGCAAAATCAGCCCCCGAAGGTCGGGGTGCCAAGACCCCCCAGCGGAAAAATGGCCAAAAAACGGGTGGGCTATAGCCTTGGTGGGGGGCGTGGGCGAAGTTCGTCCGCCGGACTCGGAATGCCCCCAGACTTGGAGGGCGGCCTCCGTGTGGCAAAAATAGGCCACGGGTACAGCCGCGCCCAAAAATCAGCCCCCGAAGGTCGGGGTGCCAAGAACCCCCAGCGGAAAAATGGCCAAAAAACGGGTGGGCTATAGCCTATGTCGGGGGCGTGGCCGAAGTTCGTCCGCCGGACTCGGAATGGCCATAGACTTTGTGGGCGGCCTCCGTGTGCCAAAACTAGGCCACAGGCAAAAATCAGCCCCGAAGGTCGGGGTGCCAAGACCCCCAGCGGAAAAATGGCCAAAAACGGTGGGCTATAGCCTTGGTAGGCGTGGCGAGATTCGTCCGCCCGGACTCGGAATGGCCCCAGACTTGGCGGGCGGCCCCGTGTGCCAAAAATAGGCCCAGGCACAAGCGTCAAAAATCAGCCCCCGAAGGTCGGGGTGCCAAGACCCCCCAGCGGAAAAATGGCCAAAAAACGGGTGGGCTATAGCCTTGGTGGGGGGCGTGGGCGAAGTTCGTTCGCCGGACTCGGAATGGCCTTAGACTTTGCGGGCGGCCTCCGTGTGCCAAAAATAGGTTGGGGTGCCAAGACCCCCCAGCGGAAAAATGGCCAAAAAACGGGTGGGCTATAGCCTTGGTGGGGCGTGGGCGAATTCGTCCGCCGGACTCGGAATGGCCCCAGACTTGCCGGGCGGCCTCCGTGTGCCAAAAATAGGACACGGCCACAGCCGCGCCCCAAAATCAGCCCCCGAAGGTCGGGGTGCGAAGACCCCCCAGCAGAAAAATGGCCAAAAAACGGGTGGGCTATAGCCTTTGTGGGGGGCGTGGGCGAAGTTCGTCCGCCGGACTCGGAATGGCCCCAGACTTTTCGGGCGGCCTCCGTGTGCCAAAAATAGGCCACGGGCACAGCCGCGCCCCAAAATCAGCCCCCGAAGGTCGGGGTGCCAGGACCCCCCAGCGGAAAAATGGCCAAAAAATGGGTGGGCTATAGCCTTGGTGGGGGGCGTGGGCGAAGTTCGTCCGCGAGACTCGGAATGGCCCCAGACTTGGGGGGCGGCCTCCGTGTGTCAAAAAAACGCCACGGGCACAGCCGCAACCCAAAAATCAGCCCCCGATGGTCGGGGTGCCAAGCCCCCCCAGCGGAAAAATGGCCAAAAAACGGGTGGGCTATAGCCTTGGTGGGGCGTGGCGAGTTCGTCCGCGGACTCGAAATGGCCCCGACTTGGCGGGCGGCCTCCGTGTGCCAAAAATTGGCACAGCCGCGCCCAAAATCAGCCCCCGAAGGTCGGGGTGCCAAGACCCCCCAGCGGAAAAATGGCCAAAAAACGGGTGGGCTATAGCCTTGGTGGGGGGCGTGGGCGAAGTTCGTTCGCCGGACTCGGAATGGCCTTAGACTTTGCGGGCGGCCGCCGTGTGCCAAAAATAGGCCACGGGCACAGCCGCGCCCAAAAGTCAGCCCCCGAAGGTCGGGGTGCCAAGACCCCCCAGCGGAAATATGGCCAAAAAACGGGTGGGCTATAGCCTTGGTGGGGGGCGTGGGCGAAGTTCGTCCGCCGGACTCGGAATGGCCCCAGACTTTGCGGACGGCCTCCGTGTACCAAAAATAGGCCACGGGCACAGCCGCGCCCAAAAATCAGCGCCCGAAGGTCGGGGTGCCAAGACCCCCCAGCGGAAAAATGGCCAAAAAACGGGTGGGCTATAGCCTTGGTGGGGGGCGTGGGCGAAGTTCGTCCGCCGGACTCGGAATGGCCCCAGACTTTGCGGGCGGCCTCCGTGTGCCAAAAATAGTCCACGGGCACAGCCGCGCCCAAAAATCACCGCCCGAAGGTCGGGATGCGAAGACACCCCAGCGGAAAAATGGCCAAAAAACGGGTGGGCTATAGCCTTGGTGGGGGGCGTGGGCGAAGTTCGTCCGCCGGACTCGGAATGGCCCCAGACTTTGCAGGCGGCCCCCGTGTGCCAAAAATAGGCCACGGGCACAGCCGCGTCCAAAAATCAGCCCCCGAAGGTCGGGGTGCCAAGACCCCCCAGCGGAAAAATGGCCAAAAAACGGGTGGGCTATAGCCTTGGTGGGGGGCGTGGGCGAGACTCGGAATGGCCCCAGACTTGGCGGGCGGCCCCCGTGTGCCAAAAATAGGCCACGGCCACAGCCGCGTCCAAAAATCAGCCCCCGAAGGTTGGGTTGCCAAGAACCCCCAGCGGAAAAATGGCCAAAAAACGGGTGGGCTATAGCCTTGGTAGGCGTGGGCGAAGTTCGTCCGCCGGACTCGGAATGGCCCCAGACTTGGCGGGCGGCCCCCGTGTGCCAAAAATAGGCCACGGGCACAACCGCGTCCAAAAATCAGCCCCCGAAGGTCGGGGTGCCAAGACCCCCCAGCGGAAAAATGGCCAAAAAACGGGTGGGCTATAGCCTTGGTGGGGGGCGTGGGCGAAGTTCGTTCGCCGGACTCGGAATGGCCTTAGACTTTGCGGGCGGCCTCCGTGTGCCAAAAATAGGTTGGGGTGCCAAGACCCCCCAGCGGAAAAATGGCCAAAAAACGGGTGGGCTATAGCCTTGTTGGGGGGCCTGGGCGAAGTTCGTCCGCCGGACTCGGAATGGCCCCAGACTTTGCGGGCGGCCTCCGTGTGCCAAAAATAGGCCACGGGCACAGCCGCACCCCAAAATCAGCCCCCGAAGGTCGTGGTGCCAAGACCCCCCAGCGGAAAAATGGCCAAAAAACGGGTGGGCTATAGCCTTGGTGGGGGGCGTGGCAGGAGTTCGTCCGCCGGACTCGGAATGGCCCCAGACTTTGCGGGCGGCCTCTGTGTGCCAAAAATAGGCCACGGGCACAGCCGCGCCCCAAAATCATCCCCCGAATGTCGGGGTGCCAAGACCCCCCAGCGGAAAAATGGCCAAAAAACGGGTGGGCTATAGCCTATGTCGGGGGCGTGGCCGAAGTTCGTCCGCCGGACTCGGAATGGCCATAGACTTTGCGGGCGGCCTCTGTGTGCCAAAAATAGGCCACGGGCACAGCCGCGGTCAAAAATCACCCCCGAAGGTCGGGGTGCCAAGACCCCCCAGCGGAAAAATGGCCAAAAAACGGGTGGGCTATAGCCTTGGTGGGGGGGGTGGGCGAAGTTCGTCAGCCGGACTCGGAATGGCCCCAGACTTGGCGGGCGGCCTCCGTGTGCCAAAAATAGGCCACGGGCACAGCTACGCCCCAAAATCAGCCCCCGAAGGTCGGGGTGCCAAGCCCCCCCAGCGGAAAAATGGCCAAAAAACGGGTGGGCTATAGCCTTGGTAGGCGTGTCGTCCGCCCGGACTGGAATAGCCCCAGACTTGGCGGGCGGCCTCCGTGTGCCAAAAATAGGCCACGTGCACAGCTGCGCCCCAAATCAGCCCCGAAGGTGCGAAGACCCCCAGCGGAAAAATGGCCAAAAGCGGGTGGGCTATAGCCTTGGTGGGGCGTGGCGAGTTCGTCCGCGGACTCGGAATAGCCCCAGACTTGGCGGCCCCCGTGTGCCAAAAATAGGCCCGCAGGCACAACCGCGTCAAAAATCAGCCCCGAAGGTGGTGCCAAGACCCCCAGCGGAAAAATGGCCAAAAGCGGGTGGGCTATAGCCTTGGTGGGGCGTGGCGAGATTCGCCGGACTCGGAATGGCCTTAGACTTTGCGGGCGGCCTCCGTGTGCCAAAAATAGGTTGGGGTGCCAAGACCCCCCAGCAGAAGAATGGCCAAAAGTCGGGAAAGCTATAGCATTGTAGTGGGGCGTGGGCGGGGTTCGTCCGCCGTACTCGGAATGGCCCCAGACTTTGCGGGCGGCCTCAGTGTGCCAAAAATAGCCCCCGGCCACAGCCGAGCCCAGAATAAAGCCACCGAAGGACGGGGTGCCAAGACCCCCCGGCGGAAAAATGGCCAAAAAACGGGTGGGCTATAGCCTTGGTGGGGGGTGTGGCAGGAGTTCGTCCGCCGGACTCGGAATGGCCCCAGACTTTGCGGGCGGCCTCTGTGTGCCAAAAATAGGCCACGGGCACAGCCGCGCACAAAAATCATCCCGAATGTCAGTGCCACCCAGCGGAAAAATGGCCAAAAAACGGGTGGGCTATAGCCTATGTCGGGGGCGTGGCCGAAGTTCGTCCGCCGGACTCGGAATGGCCATAGACTTTGCGGGCGGCCTCTGTGTGCCAAAAATAGGCCACGGGCACAGCCGCGGTCAAAAATCACCCCCGAAGGTCGGGGTGCCAAGACCCCCCAGCGGAAAAATGGCCAAAAAACGGGTGGGCTATAGCCTTGGTGGGGGGGGTGGGCGAAGTTCGTCAGCCGGACTCGGAATGGCCCCAGACTTGGCGGGCGGCCTCCGTGTGCCAAAAATAGGCCACGGGCACAGCTACGCCCCAAAATCAGCCCCCGAAGGTCGGGGTGCCAAGCCCCCCCAGCGGAAAAATGGCCAAAAAACGGGTGGGCTATAGCCTTGGTGGGGGGCGTGGGCGAATTCGTCCGCCGGACTCGGAATGGCCCCAGACTTGGCGGGCGGCCTCCGTGTGCCAAAAATAGGCCACGTGCACAGCTGCGCCCCAAAATCAGCCCCCGAAGGTCGGGGTACGAAGACCCCCCAGCGGAAAAATGGCCAAAAAACGGGTGGGCTATAGCCTTGGTGGGGGGCGTGGGCGAAGTTCGTCCGCCGGACTCGGAATGGCCCCAGACTTGGCGGGCGGCCTCCGTGTGCCAAAAATAGGCCACGGGCACAGCCGCGCCCCAAAATCAGCCCCCGAAGGTCGGGGTGCCAAGACCCCCCAGCGGAAAAATGGCCAAAAAATGGGTGGGCTATAGCCTTGGTGGGGGGCGTGGGCGAAGTTCGTCCGCCGTACTCGGAATGGCCGCAGACTTTGCGGGCGGCCTCCGTGTGCCAAAAATAGGCCACGGGCACAGCCGCGCCCCAATCTCAGCCCCCGAAGGTCGGGGTGCCAAGACCCCCCAGCGGAAAAATGGCCAAAAAGCGGGTGGGCTATAGCCTTGGTGGGGCGTGGGGAGTTCGTCCGGACTCGGAATGGCCCCAGACTTGGCGGGCGGCCTCCGTGTGCCAAAAATAGGCCACGGACACAGCCGCCCTCCCAAATCAGCCCCCGAAGGTCGGGGTGCCAAGACCCCCCAGCGGAAAAATGGCCAAAAAACGGGTGGGCTATAGCCTTGGTGGGGGGCGTGGGCGAAGTTCGTCCGCCGGACTCGGAATGGCCCCAGACTTGGCGGGCGGCCTCCGTGTGCCAAAAATAGGCCACGGGCACAGCTGCGCCTCAAAATCAGCCCCCGAAGGTCGGGGTGCCAAGACCCCCCAGCGGAAAAATGGCCAAAAAACGGGTGGGCTATAGCCTTGGTGGAGGGCGTGGGCGAAGTTCGTCCGCCGGACTCGGAATGGCCCCAGACTTGGCGGGCGGCCTCCGTGTGCCAAAAATAGGCCACGGGCACAGCCGCACCCCATAATCAGCGCCCGAAGGTCGGGTTGCCAAGACCCCCCAGCGGAAAAATGGCCAAAAAACGGGTGGGCTATAGCCTTGGTAGGGCGTGGGCGAGTTCGTCGCCGGACTCAGAATGGCCCCAGACTTGGCGGGCGGCCTCCGTGTGCCAAAAATAGCCCAGGCACAGCCGCGCCCAAAATCAGCCCCGAAGGTGGTGCCAAGACCCCCAGCGGAAAAATGGCCAAAAGCGGGTGGGCTATAGCCTTGAGTGGGCGTGGGCGAGTCGTCCGCGGACTCGGAATGGCCCCAGACTTGGCGGGCGGCCTCCGTGTGCCAAAAATAGGCCACAGGCACAGCCGCGCCCAAAATCAGCCCCAAAGGTCGGGTGCCAAGACCCCCAGCGGAAAAATGGCCAAAAACGGGTGGGCTATAGCCTTGGTAGGCGGGGCGTCACCGGACTGGATATGGCCCCAGACTTGGCGGCCTCCGTGTGCCTAAAATAGGCCACAGGCACAGCCGCCCCAAAATCAGCCCGAAGGTCGGGGTGCCAAGACCCCCCTGCGGAAAAATGGCCAAAAAACGGGTAGGCTATAGCCTTGGTGGGGGGCGTGGCCGAGTTCGTCCGCCCGGACTCGAAATGGCCCCGAGACTTTGGGCGGCCTCCGTGTAAAAATAGGCCACGGGCACAGCGGGCCCAAAAATCATGCCCCGAAGGTCGGGGTGCCAAGACCCCCCTGTGGAAAAATGGCCAAAAAACGGGTGGGCTATAGCCTTGGTGGGGGGCGTGGCGAAGTTCGTCCGCCGGACGCTGAATGGCACCGGACTTGGGGGGGGGCCTCCGTGTGCCAAAAATAGGCCACGGGCACAGCCGCCCGCAAAATCAGCCCCCGAAGGTCGGGGTGCCAAGACCCCCCAGCGGAAAAATGGCCAAAAAACGGGTGGGCTATAGCCTTGGTGGGGGGCGTGGGCGAAGTTCGTCCGCCGGACTCGGAATGCCCCCAGACTTGGAGGGCGGCCTCCGTGTGCCAAAAATAGGCCACGGGCACAGCCGCGCCGCAAAATCAGCCCCGAGGTCGGGTGCCAAGACCCCCAGCGGAAAAATGGCCAAAAGCGGGTGGGCTATAGCCTTGGTGGGGCGTAAGTTCGCCGGACTCGGAATGGCCCCAGACTTGGTGGCGGCCTCCGTGTGCCAAAAATATGCCACGGGCACAGCCTCGCCCAAAAATCAGCCACCGTAGGTTGGGGTGCCACGACCCCCCAGCGGAAAAATGGACAAAAAACGGGTGGGATATAGCCTTGGTGGGCGTGGCGAAGATTAAATCCGCGGACTCGGAATGGCCCCAGACTGGCGGGCGGCCTCCGTGTGCCAATGGCCACAGGCACAGCCGCGCCCAAAATCAGCCCCGAAGGTCGGGTGCCCCCCAGCGGAAAAATGGCCAAAACGGGTGGGCTATAGCTTCGTGGGGCGTGGCGGCCGTCCGCGGACTCGGAATGGCCCCAGACTTGGCGGGCGGCCTCAGTGTGCCAAAAATTGGCCACGGGCACAGCCCAAAAGCAGCCCCGAAGGTCGGGTGCAAAGCCCCAGCGGAAAAATGGCCAAAAGCGGGTAGGCTATAGCCTTGGTGGGCGTGGGCGAGTTACTCGGAATGGCCCCAGACTTGGCGGGCGGCCTCCGTATGCCAAAAATAGGCCACGGGCACAGCCGCGCCACAAAATCTTCCTCCGAAGGTCGGGGTGCCAAGACACCCCTGCGGAAAAATGGCCAAAAAACGGGTGGGCTATAGCCTTGGTGGGGGGCGTGGGCGAAGTTCGTCCGCCGGACTCGAAATGGCCCCCGACTTGTCGGGCGGCCTCCGTGTGCCAAAAATAGGCCACGGGCACAGCCGCGACCAAAAAATCAGCCCCCGAAGGTCGGGGTGCCAAGCCCCCCCAGCGGAAAAATGGCCAAAAAACGGGTGGGCTATAGACTTCGTGGGGGGCGTGGGCGAAGTTCGTTCGCCGGACTCGGAATGGCCTTAGACTTTACGGGCGGCCTCCGTGTGCCAAAAATAGGCCACGGGCACAGCCACGCCCAAAAATCAGCCCCCGAAGGTCGGGGTGCCAAGACCCCCCAGCGGAAAAATGGCCAAAAAATGGGTGGGCTATAGCCTTGGTGGGGGGCGTGGGGGAAGTTTGTCCGCCGGACTCGGAAAGGCCCCAGACTTTGCGGGCGGCCTCCGTGTGCCAAAACTAGGCCACGGGCACAGCCGCGCCCCAAAAATCAGCCCCCGAAGGTCGGGGTGCCAAGACCCCCCAGCGGAAAAATGGCCAAAAAATGGGTGGGCTATAGCCTTGGTGGGGGGCGTGGGCGGAGTTCGTCCGCCGGACTCGGAATGGCCCCAGACTTTGCGGGCGGCCTCCGTGTCCCAAAAATAGGCCACGGGCACAGCCGCGCCCAAAAATCAGCCCCCGAAGGTCGGGGTGCCAAGACCCCCAGCGGAAAAATGGCCAAAAAACGGGTTGGCTATAGCCTTGGTGGGCGGGGCGTCCGCGGACTCGGAATGGCCCCAGACTGCGGGAGGCCTCCGTGTGCCAAAAATAGGCCCACAGGCACAGCCGCGACCAAAAATCAGCCCCGAAGGTGGTGCCAAGACCCCAGCGGAAAAATGGCCAAAAGCGGGTTGGCTATAGCCTTGGTAGGCGTGGCGGGTCCGCGGACTCGGAATGGCCCCAGACTTTGCGGGAGGCCTGTGTGCCAAAAATAGGCCCGCAGGCACAGCGCCAAAAATCAGCCCCGAAGGTCGGGGTGCCAAGCCCCCAGCGGAAAAATGGCCAAAAGCGGGTGGGCTATAGCCTTCGTGGGCGTGGGCGAGTCGTCCGCCGGACTCGGAATAGCCCCAGACTTGGCGGCGGCCTCCATTGTGACAAAAATCAGCCCCCAAAGGTCGGGGTGCCAAGCCCCCAGCGGAAAAATGGCCAAAAGCGGGTGGGCTATAGCCTTGGTGGGCGTGGCGAGTTCATCCGCCGGACTCGGAATGGCCCAAGACTAGGCGGGCGGCCTCCGTGTTCCGAAAATAGGCCACGGGCACAGCCGCGCCAGACAATCATCCTCCGAAGGTCGGGGTGCGAAGACCCCCCTGCGGGACAGTGGCCAAAAAGCGGGTGGGCTATAGCCTTGGTAGGCGTGGCGAAGTTCGTCCGCCGGACTCGAAATGGCCCCCGACTTGGCGGGCGGCCTCCGTGTGCCAAAAATAGGCCACGGGCACAGCCGCGACCAAAAAATCAGCCCCCGAAGGTCGGGGTGCCAAGCCCCCCCAGCGGAAAAATGGCCAAAAAACGGGTGGGCTATAGCCTTGGTGGGGGGCGTGGGCGAAGTTCGTCCGCCGGACTCGGAATGGCCCCAGACTTGGCGGGCGGCCTCGGTGTGCCAAAAATAGGCCACGGGCACAGCCGCGCCACAAAATCATCCTCCGAAGGTCGGGGTATCAAGACCCCCCTGCGGAAAAATGGCCAAAAAACGGGTGGGCTATAGCCTTGGTGGGGGGCGTGGGCGAAGTTCGTCCGCCGGACTCGGAATGGCCCCAGACTTTGCGGGCGGCCTCCGTGTGCCAAAAATAGGCCACGGGCACAGCCGCGTCCAAAAATCAGCCCCCGAAGGTCGGGGTGCCAAGCCCCCCCAGCTGAAAAATGGCCAAAAAACGGGTGGGCTATAGCCTTGGTGGGGGGCGTGCGGACTCGGAATGGACCCAGACTTTGCGGGCGGCCTCCGTGTGCCAAAAATAGGCCGCAGGCACAGCGTGACAAAAATCAGCCCCCGAAGGTCCGGGTGCCAAGACCCCCCAGCGGAAAAATGGCCAAAAAACGGGTGGGCTATAGCCTTCGTGGGGGGCGTGGGCGAAGTTCATCCGCCGGACTCGGAATGGCCCCAGACTTGGCGGGCGGCCTCAGTGTGCCAAAAATTGGCCACGGGCACAGCCGTGACCCAAAAATCAGCCCCCGAAGGTCGGGGTGCCAAGCCCCCCCAGCGGAAAAATGGCCAAAAAACGGGTGGGCTATAGCCTTGGTGGGCGTGGCGAGAATCCGCGGACTCGGAATGGACCCAGACTTGTCGGGCGGCCTCGGTGTGCCAAAAATAGGCCACGGGCACAGCCGCGCCACAAAATCATCCTCCGAAGGTCGGGGTATCAAGACCCCCCTGCGGAAAAATGGCCAAAAAACGGGTGGGCTATAGCCTTAGTGGCGTGGCGAGTTCGTCCGGGGAATGGACCCAGACTTTGCGGGGCGGCCTCCGTGTGCCAAAAATAGGCCACGGCCACAGCGACCCAAAAATCAGCCCCGAAGGTCAGGTGCCAAGACCCCCAGCGGAAAAATGGCCAAAAGCGGGTAGGCTATAGCCTTCGTAGGGCGTGGCGAGATTCATCCGCGGACTCGGAATGGCCCCAGAGACTTGGCGGGCGGCCTCAGTGTGCCTGTACAGGCACAGCCGTGACCCAAAAATCAGCCCCGTCAGGTGCCAAGCCCCCAGCGGAAAAATGGCCAAAAGCGGGTGGGCTATAGCCAGGCGTGGCGAACACTCGAATTAAAAATCATCCTCCGAAGGTCGGGGTATCAAGACCCCCCTGCGGAAAAATGGCCAAAAAACGGGTGGGCTATAGCCTTGGTGGGGGGCGTGGGCGAAGTTCGTCCGCCGGACTCGGAATGGACCCAGACTTTGCGGGCGGCCTCCGTGTGCCAAAAATAGGCCACGGCCACAGCCGCGACCCAAAAATCAGCCCCCGAAGGTCCGGGTGCCAAGACCCCCCAGCGGAAAAATGGCCAAAAAACGGGTGGGCTATAGCCTTCGTGGGGGGCGTGGGCGAAGTTCATCCGCCGGACTCGGAATGGCCCCAGACTTGGCGGGCGGCCTCAGTGTGCCAAAAATTGGCCACGGGCACAGCCGTGACCCAAAAATCAGCCCCCGAAGGTCGGGGTGCCAAGCCCCCCCAGCGGAAAAATGGCCAAAAAACGGGTGGGCTATAGCCTTGGTGGGGCGTGGCGAGAGCGGACTCGGAATGGACCCAGACTTTGCGGGCGGCCTCCGTGTGCCAAAAATAGGCCACAGGCACAGCCAAAAATCAGCCCCGAAGGTCGGGTACCAAGACCCCAGCGTAAAAATGGCCAAAAGCGGGTGGGCTATAGCTTTGGTGGGGCGTGGCGAGTCCGCCGGACTCGGAATGGCCCCAGAATTTGCGGGCAGCCTCCGTGTGCCAAAAATAGGCCACGGGCACAGCCGCGTCCAAAAATCAGCCCCCGAAGGTCGGGGTGCCAAGCCCCCCCAGCGGAAAAATGGCCAAAAAACGGGTGGGCTATAGCCTTCGTGGGGGGCGTGGGCGAAGTTCGTCCGCCGGACTCGGAATGGCCCCAGACTTGGCGGGCGGCCTCAGTGTGCCAAAAATTGGCCACGGGCACAGCTGCGACCCAAAAATCAGCCCCCGAAGGTCGGGGTGCCAAGCCCCCCCAGCGGAAAAATGGCCAAAAAACGGGTGGGCTATAGCCTTGGTGGGGCGTGGCGAGACCAAATCCGCCGGACTCGGAATGGCCCCAGACTTGGCGGGCGGCCTCGGTGTGCCAAAAATAGGCCACGGGCACAGCCGCGCCACAAAATCATCCTCCGAAGGTCGGGGTATCAAGACCCCCCTGCGGAAAAATGGCCAAAAAACGGGTGGGCTATAGCCTTGGTGGGGGGCGTGGGCGAAGTTCGTCCGCCGGACTCGGAATGGACCCAGACTTTGCGGGCGGCCTCCGTGTGCCAAAAATAGGCCACGGGCACAGCCGCGACCCAAAAATCAGCCCCCGAAGGTCGGGGTGCCAAGACCCCCCAGCGGAAAAATGGCCAAAAAACGGGTGGGCTATAGCTTTGGTGGGGGGCGTGGGCGAAGTTCGTCCGCCGGACTCGGAATGGCCCCAGAATTTGCGGGCGGCCTCCGTGTGCCAAAAATAGGCCACGGGCACAGCCGCGTCCAAAAATCAGCCCCCGAAGGTCGGGGTGCCAAGACCCCCCAGCGGAAAAATGGCCAAAAAATCGGTGTGCTATAGCCTTGGTGGGGGGCGTGGGCGAAGTTCGTCCGCCGGACTCGGAATGGTCCCAGACTTTGCGGGTGGTCTCCGTGTGCCAAAAATAGGCCACGGGCACAGCCGCGCCCCAAAATCAGCCCCCGAAGGTCGGGGTGCCAAGACCCCCCAGCGGAAAAATGGCCAAAAAACGGGTGGGCTATAGCCTTGGTGGGGGGCGTGGGCGAAGTTCGTCCGCCGGACTCGGAATGGCCCCAGAATTTGCGGGCTGCCTCTGTGTGCCAAAAATAGGCCACGGGCACAGCCACGCCCAAAAATCAGCCCCCGAAGGTCGGGGTGCCAAGACCCCCCAGCGGAAAAATGGCCAAAAAACGGGTGGGCTATAGCCTTCGTGGGGGGCGTGGGCGAAGTTCATCCGCCGGACTCGGAATGGCCCCAGACTTGGCGGGCGGCCTCAGTGTGCCAAAAATTGGCCACGGGCACAGCCGTGACCCAAAAATCAGCCCCCGAAGGTCGGGGTGCCAAGCCCCCCCAGCGGAAAAATGGCCAAAAAACGGGTGGGCTATAGCCTTGGTGGGGGGCGTGGGCGAAGTTCGTCCGCCGGACTCGGAATGGCCCCAGACTTGGCGGGCGGCCTCGGTGTGCCAAAAATAGGCCACGGGCACAGCCGCGCCACAAAATCATCGTCCGAAGGTCGGGGTACCAAGACCCCCCTGCGGAAAAATGGCCAAAAAACGGGTGGGCTATAGCCTTGGTGGGGGGCGTGGGCGAAGTTCGTCCGCCGGACTCGAAATGGCCCCCGACTTGGCGGGCGGCCTCCGTGTGCCAAAAATAGGCCACGGGCACAGCCGCGACCCAAAAATCAGCCCCCGAAGGTCGGGGTGCCAAGACCCCCCAGCGGAAAAATGGCCAAAAAACGGGTGGGCTATAGCCTTGGTGGGGGGCGTGGGCGAAGTTCGTCCGCCGGACTCGGAATGGCCCCAGACTTGGCGGGCGGCCTCGGTGTGCCAAAAATAGGCCACGGGCACAGCCGCGCCACAAAATCATCCTCCGAAGGTCGGGGTATCAAGACCCCCCTGCGGAAAAATGGCCAAAAAACGGGTGGGCTATAGCCTTGGTGGGGGGCGTGGGCGAAGTTCGTCCGCCGGACTCGAAATGGCCCCCGACTTGGCAGGCGGCCTCCGTGTGCCAAAAATAGGCCACGGGCACAGCCGCGCCCAATAATCAGCCCCCGAAGGTCGGGGTGCTAAGACAACCCACTGGAAAAATGGCCAAAAAACTGGTGGGCTATAGCCTTGGTGGGGGGCGTGGGCGAAGTTCGTCCGCCGGACTCGGAATGGACCCAGACTTTGCGGGCGGCCTCCGTGTGCCAAAAATAGGCCACGGGCACAGCCGCGACCCAAAAATCAGCCCCCGAAGGTCGGGGTGCCAAGACCCCCCAGCGGAAAAATGGCCAAAAAATCGGTGTGCTATAGCCTTGGTGGGGGGCGTGGGCGAAGTTCGTCCGCCGGACTCGGAATGGCCCCAGACTTTGCGGGCGGCCTCCGTGTGCCAAAAATAGGCCACGGGCACAGCCGTGCCCAAAAATCAGCGCCCGAAGGTCGGGGTGCCAAGCCCCCCCAGCGGAAAGATGGCCAAAAAACGGGTGGGCTATAGCCTTGGTGGGGGGCGTGGGCGAAGTTCGTCCGCCGGACTCGGAATGGCCCCAGACTTTGCGGGCGGCCTCCGTGTGCCAAAAAAAGGCCACGGGCACAGCCGCGTCCAAAAATCAGCCCCCGAAGGTCGGGGTGCCAAGACCCCCCAGCGGAAAAATGGCCAAAAAATCGGTGTGCTATAGCCTTGGTGGGGGGCGTGGGCGAAGTTCGTCCGCCGGACTCGGAATGGTCCCAGACTTTGCGGGTGGTCTCCGTGTGCCAAAAATAGGCCACGGGCACAGCCGCGCCCCAAAATCAGCCCCCGAAGGTCGGGGTGCCAAGCCCCCCCAGCGGAAAAATGGCCAAAAAACGGGTGGGCTATAGCCTTCGTGGGGGGCGTGGGCGAAGTTCGTCCGCCGGACTCGGAATGGCCCCAGACTTGGCGGGCGGCCTCAGTGTGCCAAAAATTGGCCACGGGCACAGCCGCGACCCAAAAATCAGCCCCCGAAGGTCGGGGTGCCAAGCCCCCCCAGCGGAAAAATGGCCAAAAAACGGGTGGGCTATAGCCTTGGTGGGGGGCGTGGGCGAAGTTCGTCCGCCGGACTCGGAATGGCCCCAGACTTGGCGGGCGGCCTCGGTGTGCCAAAAATAGGCCACGGGCACAGCCGCGCCACAAAATCATCCTCCGAAGGTCGGGGTATCAAGACCCCCCTGCGGAAAAATGGCCAAAAAACGGGTGGGCTATAGCCTTGGTGGGGGGCGTGGGCGAAGTTCGTCCGCCGGACTCGAAATGGCCCCCGACTTGGCGGGCGGCCTCCGTGTGCCAAAAATAGGCCACGGGCACAGCCGCGCCCAATAATCAGCCCCCGAAGGTCGGGGTGCTAAGACCCCCCACTGGAAAAATGGCCAAAAAACGGGTGGGCTATAGCCTTGGTGGGGGGCGTGGGCGAAGTTCGTCCGCCGGACTCGGACTGGCCCCAGACTTTGCGGGCGGCCTCCGTGTGCCAAAAATAGGCTACGGGCACAGCCGCGCCCAAAAATCAGCGACCGAAGGTCGGGGTGCCAAGACCCCCCAGCGGAAAAATGAACAAAAAACGGGTGGGCTATAGCCTTGGTGAAGCGTGGGAAGTTCGTCCGGACTCGGAATGGCCCCAGACTTTGCGGGCGGCCTCATGTGGCAAAAATAGGCACGGCACAGTCGCGCCCAAAAATCAGCGCCGAGGTCGGTGCCAAGCCCCAGCGGAAAGATGGCCAAAAGCGGGTGGGCTATAGCCTTGGTGGGCGTGGCGGATTCGTCCGCCGGACTCGGAATGGACCCAGACTGCGGGCGGCCTCCGTGTGCCAAAAATAGGCCACGCAGGCACAGCGACAAAAATCAGCCCCGAAGGTCGGGGTGCCAAGACCCCAGCGGAAAAATGGCCAAAAGCGGGTGGGCTATAGCCTTGGTGGGCGTGGCGAGATCGTCCGCGGACTCGGAATGGCCCAGACTTTGCGGGCGGCCTCGTGTGCCAAAAAGGCCAGGCACAGCCGCGTCAAAAATCAGCCCCGAAGGTCAAGTGCCAAGACCCCAAGCGGAAAAATGGCCAAAAATCGGTGTGCTATAGCCTTGGTAGGGCGTGGCGAGTTCGTCCGCGGACTCGGAATGGTCCCAGACTGCGGGTGGTCGTGTGCCAAAAATAGGCCACAGGCACAGCCGCCCCAAAATCAGCCCCGAAGGTCAGTGCCAAAGCCCCAAGCGGAAAAATGGCCGCGGGTGGGCTATAGCCTTAGGCGTGGGGCGTGTCGCCGGACTCGGAAGCCCCAGACTTGGCGGCCGGGCTCAGTGTGCCCACAAAATCAGCCCCAAGGTCGTGCCAAGCCCCCAGCGGAAAAATGGCCAAAAGGTGGGCTATAGCCTTGGTGGGGCGGGCGGTCCGCGGACTGGAATGGCCCCAGACTTGGCGGCCTCGGTGTGCCAAAAATAGGCCACGCAGGCACAGCCGCGCCACAAAATCATCCCCCGAAGGTCGGGGTCTTAAGACCCCCCTGCGGAAAAATGGCCAAAAAACGGGTGGGCTATAGCCTTGGTGGGCGTGGCGAGATCGTCCCGCCGGACTGGAATGGACCCAGACTGCGGGCGGCCTCCGTGTGCCAAAAATAGAGGCACAGGCACAGCGACCCAAAAATCACCCCGAAGGTCGGGTGCCAAGACCCCAAGCGGAAAAATGGCCAAAAAACGGGTGGGCTATAGCCTTGGAGGGGTGCGTGGGCGAAGATCGTCAGAGTGACTCGGCATGGCCCTAGACTTTGCGGGCGCCTCCGTGTGCCAAAAATAGGCCACGGGCACAGCGCGTCAAAAATCAGCCCCGAAGGTCGGTGCAAGACCCCCAGCGGAAAAATGGCCAAAAATCGGTGGCTATAGCCTTGGTAAAGGCGTGGGCGAAGTTCTTCAGCCGGACTCGGAATGGCCGAAGACTTGGCGGGCGGCCTGAGCACAGCACTGACAAAAATCAGCCCCGAACTAGCGGAAAAATGGGCGGGTGGGCTATAGCCTTGGTAGAGGCGTTTCGGTGTGCCAAAAATAGGCCACGGGCACAGCAGCGCCACAAAATCATCGTCCGAAGGTCAGGGTACCAAGACCCCCTGCGGAAAAATGGCCAAAAGGTGGGCTATAGCCTTGGTGGGCGTGGCGAGTTCGTCCGCCGGACTCGAAATGGCCCCGACTTGGCGGGCGGCCTCCGTGTGCAAAAATAGGCCACGGGCACAGCGACAAAAATCAGCCCCGAAGGTCGGGTGCCAAGACCCCAGCGGAAAAATGGCCAAAACGGGTGGGCTATAGCCTTGGTGGGCGTGGCGAGTTCGTCCGCCGGACTCGGAATGGCCCCAGACTTGGCGGGCGGCCTCAGTGTGCCAAAAATTGGCCACGGGCACAGCCGCGACCCAAAATCATCCTCCGAAGGTCGGGGTATCAAGACCCCCCTGCGGAAAAATGGCCAAAAAACGGGTGGGCTATAGCCTTGGTGGGGGGCGTGGGCGAAGTTCGTCCGCCGGACTCGGAATGGACCCAGAATTTGCGGGCGGCCTCGGTGTGCCAAAAATAGGCCACGGCCACAGCGCCCAATAATCAGCCCCGAAGGTCGGGGTGCAAGACCCCCACTGGAAAAATGGCCAGCGGGTGGGCTATAGCCTTGGTGGGCGTGGCGAGACGTCCGCCGGACTCGGACTGGCCCCAGACTTTGCGGGCGGCCTCCGTGTGCCAAAAATAGGCTACGGGCACAGCCGCGCCCAAAAATCAGCGACCGAAGGTCGGGGTGCCAAGACCCCCCAGCGGAAAAATTGCCAAAAGCGGGTGGGCTATAGCCTTGGCGGGCGTGGGCGAGCCGGACGTCGGAATGGCCCCAGACTTTGCGGGCGGCCTCCGTGTGCCAAGAATAGGCCACAGGCACAGCCACCCAAAAATAAGCCCCGAAGGTCGGGGTGCCAGACCCCCAGCGGAAAAATGGCCAAAAAGCGGGTGGGCTATAGCCTTGGTGGGCGTGGCGAAGATTTGTCCGCGGACTCGGAATGGCCCCAGACTTTGCGGGCGGCCTCCGTGTGTAAAAAAATTAGCCACAGGCACAGCAGCCTTAAAAATCAGCGACCGAAGGTGGTGCCAAGACCCCAGCGGAAAAATGGCCAAAAGCGGGTGGGCTATAGCCTTGGTGGGGCGTGGGAGAAGTTCGTCCGCGGACCTCGGAATGGCCCCAGACTTTGCGGGCGGCCTCCGTGTGCCAAAAACCATAGCACAGCCGCGCCCAAAAATCAGCGCCCGAGGTCGGGGTGCCAAGACCCCCAGCGGAAAAATGGCCAAAAAGGGTGGGCTATAGCCTTGGTGGTGGCGTGGCGAGATTCGCGGATTGGAATGGCCTTAGACTTTGGGCGGCCTCCGTGTGCCAAAATAGGCCACAGGCACAGCCACGCCAAGAATCAGCCCCGAAGGTCGGGGTGCCAAGACCCCCAGCGAAAAATGGCCAAGCGGGTGGGCTATAGCCTTGGTGGGCGTGGCGAGATCGTCCGCGGACTCGGAATGGCCCCAGACTGCGGGCGGCCTCCGTGTGCCAAAAATAGGCCAGGCACAGCCGCGCCTAAAAATCAGCGCCCAGGTCGGGGTGCCAAGACCCCAGCGGAAAAATGGCCAAAACGGGTGGGCTATAGCCTTGGTGGGGCGTGGGCAAAGTTCGTCCTGGACTCGGAATGGCCCCAGACTTTGCGGGCGGCCTCCGTGTGCAAAAATAGGCCACGGGCACAGCCGCGCCCAAAAATCAGCCCGAAGGTCGGGAGGTGCAAAGACCCCCAGCGGAAAAATGGCCAAAAGCGGGTGGGCTATAGCCTTGGTGGGGGCGTGGGGCGGGGTCGCCGGACTCGGAATGGCCCCAGACTGCGGGCGGCCCCGTGTGCAAAAATAGGCCACAGGCACAGCTGCGTCCAAAAATCAACCCCAGCCCCGGCGGTCGGGTGCCAAGACCCCAGCGGAAAATGGCCAAAAAGTGGCTATAGCCTTGGTGGCGAAGTTCGTCCGCCCGGACTCGGAATGGCCCCAGACTTTGCGGGCGGCCTCCGTGTGCCAAAAATAGTGCCAAAAATCAGCTCCGAAGGTCGGGGTGCCAAGTCCCCCCAGCGGAAAAATGGCCAAAAACGGGTGGGCTATAGCCTTGGTGGGCGTGGCGAGATCGCCCCGGACTCGGAATGGCCCCGGACTTTGCGGGCGGCCTCCGTGTGCCAAAAATAGGCACAGCTGCGCCAAAAATCAGCGCCCGAAGGTCAAAGGTGCCAAGACCCCCAGCGGAAAAATGGTCAAAAACGGGTGGGCTATAGCCTTGGTGGGCGTGGCGAGTTCGTCCGCGGACTCGGAATGGCCCGACTGCGGGGCGGCCTCCGTGTGCCAAAAATAGTCCACGGGCAAAGCCGCGCCCAAAAATCACCGCCCGAAGGTCGGGGTGCCAAGACCCCCCAGCGGAAAAATGGCAAAAAAACGGGTGGGCTATAGCCTTGGTAGGCGTGGCGAAGATTCGTCCGCCGGACTGGAATGGCCCCAGACTTTGGCGGCCTCCGTGCCCAAAAATGCCAAAAATCAGCCCCCGAAGGTCGGGGTGCCAAGACCCCCAGCGGAAAAATGGCCAAAAAACGGGTTGGCTATAGCCTTGGTGGTGGGCGTGGGCGAAGTTCGTCCGCCGGACTCGGAATGGCCCCAGACTTTGCGGGCGGCCTCCGTGTGCCAAAAATAGGTCAAGGGCACAGCCGCGCCCAAAAATCAGCGCCCGAAGGTCGGGGTGCCAAGTCCCCCCAGCGGAAAAATGGCCAAAAAACGGGTGGGCTATAGCCTTGGTGGGGGGCGTGGCGGATCCGCGGACTCGGAATGGCCCCAGACTGCGGTGGCCTCCGTGTGCCAAAAATAGTCAGGCACAGCGCGCCCTTAAAAATCACCGCCGAAGGTCGGGGATGCCAACACCCCAGCGGAAAAATGGCCAAAAAGCGGGTGGGCTATAGCCTTGGTGGGGCGTAGGGCGAGTTGTCCGCGGACTCGGAATGGCCCAGACTTTGCAGGCGGCCTCGTGTGCCAAAAATAGGCCACAGGCACAGCCGCGTAAAATCAGCCCCAGCAAAGGTGGGGTGCCAAGACCCCAAGCGGAAAAATGGCCAAAAAGCGGGTGGGCTATAGCCTTGGTGGGGGGGGTAAGGCGAGACCAAGCCCCAGACTTTGCGCGCTGCCTCCGTGTGCCAAAAATAGGTCAAGCGCACAGCCGCGCCCAAAATCAGCGCCCGAAGGTCGGGGTGCCAAGACCCCCCAGCGGAAAAATGGCCAGGTGGGCTATAGCCTTGGTGGGGCGTGAATCGTCCGCGGACTGGCCCAGACTTTGCAGGCGGCCTCCGTGTGCCAAAAATAGGCCACAGGCACAGCCGCGCCCAAAAATCAGCCCCGAAGGTGGTGGTCCCAAGCGGAAAAATGGCCAAAAGCGGGTGGGCTATAGCCTTGGTAGGCGTGGGGCGTCAGCGCCGGACTCGGAATGGCCCAGAATGCCAAAAATGAGCCCAGGCACAGCCCAAAAATCAGCCCCGGGTGCCAAGACCCCAAGCGGAAAAATGGCCAAGCGGGTGGGCTATAGCCTTGGTGGGGCGTGGCGAAGTTTGGAATGGCCCCAGACGAGGCACAGCCGCGCCCAATCAGCCCAAGGTCGGGTGCAAGACCCCAGCGGAAAAATGGCGGGTGGGCTATAGCCTTGGTGGGGCGGCGAACGGACTCGGAATGGCCCAGACTTTGCGGGCGGCCTCCGTGTGCAAAAAAATGCAAAAATTCGGGGTAGCGGAAAAATGGCCAAAAAGGTGGGCTATAGCCTTGGTGGGCGGGCGAGAGCGGAATAAGCCAAAATCAGCATAGGTCGGGGGTGCCAAGACCCCCAGCGGAAAAATGGAGGTGGGCTATAGCCTTGGGGGGCGTCCCGCGGACTCGGAATGGCCCCCAGACTTTTGCGCGCCTCCGTGTGCCAAAAATAGGGGCACAGCCGCGCCCAAAATCAGCCCCGAAGGTCGGGGTGCCAAGACCCCCAGCGGAAAAATGGCCAAAAAGCAGGTGGGCTATAGCCTTGAGTGGGGGCGTGGCGAGATTCGTCTGCCGGACTCGGAATAGCCCCAGTTTGGGCGGCCTCCGTGTGCCAAAAAATCACAGCCGCGCCCAAAAATCGGAAAACCATGGTGGGCTATAGCCGTAAGTGCAGCATGGCCAAAAGCGGG
Organism: Citrus mangshanensis; assembly: GCA_030449895.1. NCBI lineage: Eukaryota > Viridiplantae > Streptophyta > Magnoliopsida > Sapindales > Rutaceae > Citrus > Citrus mangshanensis. Next base: position 3,290 of record JASUUJ010000066.1, on the reverse strand, counting down.
TGGGCTATAGCCGCGTGGGCGAAGTTAAATCAAAAAAATGGCCCCAGGACTTTGCGGGCGGCCTCCGTGTACCAAAAATGTCGAAGCAAATAGTGCGCCCAAAAATCACCGCCAAGACCCCAGCGGAAAAATGGCAAAAAAGCGGGTGGGCTATAGCCTTGGTAGGCGTGGGCGAGCCGCGGACTCGGAATAGCCCCAGACTTTGCGGGGCGGCCTCCGTGTGCCAAAAATAGGCCCAGGCACAGCCAAAAATCACCGCCCGAAGGTCGGGGTGCCAAGACCCCCAGCGGAAAAATGGCCAAAAGCGGGTGGGCTATAGCCTTGGTGGGCGTGGCGAGAGTTCGCCGGACTCGGAATGGCCCCAGACTTTGCAGGCGGCCTCCGTGTGCCAAAAATAGGCCAGGCACAGCCACGCCAAAAATCAGCCCCGAAGGTCAGTGCAAGACCCCAGCGGAAAAATGGCCAAAAGCGGGTGGGCTATAGCCTTGGTGGGCGTAGGCGAGACGTCCGCGGACTCGGAATGGCCCCAGACTGCAGGCGGCCTCCGTGTGAAAAAATGAGCACAGCCGCAAAAAATCAGCGCCCGAAGGTGGTGCCAAGACCCCAGCGGAAAAATGGCCAAAAGCGGGTGGGCTATAGCCTTGGTAGGCGTGGGCGGATTCGTCTGCGGACTCGGAATGGCCCCAGACTTTGCGGGCGGCCTCCGTGTGCCAAAAATAGCCACCAGGCACAGCCTGCGCCCAAATCAGCCCGAGGTCAGGTGCCAAGACCCCAGCGGAAAAATGGCCAAGCGGGTGGGCTATAGCCTTGGTGGGGGCGTGGGCGAGACAATCGTCGGACTGGAATGGCCCCAGACTTTGCGGTGCGACTCCGTGTGCCAAAATAGGCCACGCAGGCACAGCGCCCAAAAATCAGCCCCGATGGTGGTGCCAAGACCCCAGCGGAAAAATGGCCAAAAGCGGGTGGGCTATAGCCTTGGTAGGCGTGGCGAAGTTCATCCGCCGGACTCGGAATGGCCCCAGACTGCGGGCGGCCTCCGTGTGCCAAAAATAGGCCGAGGCCACGGCACAGCGCGCCAAAAATCAGCGACCGAAGGTCGGAGTGCCAAAGACCCCCCAGCGGAAAAATGGCCAAAACGGGTGGGCTATAGCCTTGGTGGGGCGTGGGCGAAGTTCGAATCAGCCCGGACTCGGGAATGGCCCCAGACTGCAGGCGGCCTCCGTGTGCCAAAAAATAGGCTGGCACAGCCGCGCCCAAAAATCAGCGCCCGAAGGTCAGGGTGCCAAGACCCCCAGCGGAAAAATGGCAAAAAGCGGGTGGGCTATAGCCTTGGTGGGGCGTGGCGGAGATTCGTCCGCCCGGACTCGGAATGGCCCCTTAGACTTTCACAGGCGGCCTCCGTGTGCCAAAAAGAGGCCACGGGCACAGCCGCGCCCAAAAAACAGCGACCGAAGGTCGGGGTGCCAAGACCCCCCAGCGGAAAAATGGCCAAAAGCTTGGTGGGCTATAGCCTTGGTGGGCGTGGGAGATTCGTCCGCGGACTCGGAATGGCCCCAGACTGCGGGCGGCCTCCGTGTGCCAAAAATAGGCAACACGGGCACAGCCGCGCCCAAAATCAGCGCCCGAAGGTCGGGTGCCAAGACCCCCAGCGGAAAATTGCCAAAAAACGGGTGGGCTATAGCCTTGGTGGGGGGCGTGGGCGAAGTTCGTCCGCCGGACTCGGAATGGCCTTAGACTTTACGGGCGGCCTCCGTGTGCCAAAAATAGGCCATGGGCACAGCCACGCCCAAAAATCAGCCCCCGAAGGTCGGGGTGCCAAGACCCCCCAGCGAAAAATGGCCAAAAAACGGGTGGGCTATAGCCTTGGTGGGGGGCGTGGCGAGTCGTCCGCCAGACTCGGAATGGCCCAGACTTTTGCGGGCGGCCTCCGTGTGTCCCAAAAATAGGCCACGGGCACAGCCAGCACCCAAAAATCAGCGCCCGAAGGTCGGGGTGCCGAAGACCCCAGCGGAAAAATGGCCAAAAGCGGGTGAGGCTATAGCCTTGAGTGAGGCGTGAGGCGAGTTTAGGCGAAATCCGCGGACTCGGGAATGGCCCCAGACTGGCGGCCTTGCAAAAATAGGCCGGCCTCCGTCGGTGCCAAAAATAGTCCACAAAAATAGGGCACAGCGCGCGGAAAAATGGCTGGCCTTGGTAGAGCGGCGTGGAAAATCGGACCTGGGCCCAGTGGGCCTCATTATTGCAAAAAGAACCCCAAGCAACGGCCAACCCAAAAAAAAATGCCACAGCGGAAAAAAAGCAGGTGAAGGCTATAGCCTTGGTGGGGCGTAGGCGAGAAGATTAATCGCCCATTACTCGGAATGGGAATACAAAGGCGGCCTACCAAAAAAAAAAAAAAATGAGCGCAGGCGTCACCTTAAATCAGCCCCGAAGCGATCCGTGTGCGGAAAAGTAAGCACGTTCAGAATGCAGGCACAGCGTGTACCAAAAATAAGCAGGCCCGCAGCCAAAAATCAGCGCCCGAGTCGCGGGGTGCCAAGACCCCAGCGGAAAAATGGCCAAAAGCGGGTGGGCCTGCTTGGTACCAGGCGTGGGCGAGTTAAGATTCCACCGGACATTTTCGGAATGGCCCCAGACTTCACGGGCGGCCTCGATGTGCCAAAAATGAGCCACCCAGGCACAGCCGCGCCAAAAATCAGCCCCGAAGGTCGGGGTCACCAAAGACCCCCAATGGAAAAATGGCCACAAAAGCGGGTGCTATAGCACCAGTGGGGCGTGGGCGAAGAGAGTTCGTCCGCCCGGACTGGAATGGCCCAGACTGCGGGCGGCCTCCGTGTGCCAAAAATAAACCTGCAGCGAGCACAAGCAGCATGCGCCCAAAATCAGCGCCAGAAGGTAAGGTGCCGAAGACCCCAGCGGAAAAATGGCCGCCACTTGGGTGGGCTATTGCTGGTAGTAGAAGCGTGGCGAAGTTCGTCGTCGCGGACTCTGAATGACGCCCCAACTTTGGGCAATACGGGGCGGCCTCCGTATACATAAAAATAGGCCCTGAGCACAACCTTACATAAAATCCGAGTGGTGCCAAGACCCCCAGCCAATGGCCACTTGGGTGGGCTATGGCCTTGGTGGAGCGTGGGGCGAGATTCGTCCTTTGGACTCGGTTAGCCCAGACTTTGCGGGGCGGCCTCCGTGTGCCAATAATCACTTGAACTGCTTGAGCACAGGCAAAAATCAAGCAGGAAGGTGAGTCGAAACTGGAAAAATGGCCAAAAAGCGGTGGGCTATAGCCT